>JAJQQW010001914.1:7500-17500 GCA_025583905.1 Ia io | reverse complement strand
GGGGGGGGGGGGGGGGGGGGGGGGGGGGGGGGGGGGGGGGGGGGGGGGGGGGGGGGGGGGGGGGGGGGGGGGGGGGGGGGGGGGGGGGGGGGGGGGGGGGGGGGGGGGGGGGGGGGGGGGGGGGGGGGGGGGGGGGGGGGGGGGGGGGGGGGGGGGGGGGGGGGGGGGGGGGGGGGGGGGGGGGGGGGGGGGGGGGGGGGGGGGGGGGGGGGGGGGGGGGGGGGGGGGGGGGGGGGGGGGGGGGGGGGGGGGGGGGGGGGGGGGGGGGGGGGGGGGGGGGGGGGGGGGGGGGGGGGGGGGGGGGGGGGGGGGGGGGGGGGGGGGGGGGGGGGGGGGGGGGGGGGGGGGGGGGGGGGGGGGGGGGGGGGGGGGGGGGGGGGGGGGGGGGGGGGGGGGGGGGGGGGGGGGGGGGGGGGGGGGGGGGGGGGGGGGGGGGGGGGGGGGGGGGGGGGGGGGGGGGGGGGGGGGGGGGGGGGGGGGGGGGGGGGGGGGGGGGGGGGGGGGGGGGGGGGGGGGGGGGGGGGGGGGGGGGGGGGGGGGGGGGGGGGGGGGGGGGGGGGGGGGGGGGGGGGGGGGGGGGGGGGGGGGGGGGGGGGGGGGGGGGGGGGGGGGGGGGGGGGGGGGGGGGGGGGGGGGGGGGGGGGGGGGGGGGGGGGGGGGGGGGGGGGGGGGGGGGGGGGGGGGGGGGGGGGGGGGGGGGGGGGGGGGGGGGGGGGGGGGGGGGGGGGGGGGGGGGGGGGGGGGGGGGGGGGGGGGGGGGGGGGGGGGGGGGGGGGGGGGGGGGGGGGGGGGGGGGGGGGGGGGGGGGGGGGGGGGGGGGGGGGGGGGGGGCTTTTTTTGGGGGGGGGGGGGGGGGGGGGGGGGGGGGGGGGGGGGGGGGGGGGGGGGGGGGGGGGGGGGGGGGGGGGGGGGGGGGGGGGGGGGGGGGGGGGGGGGGGGGGGGGGGGGGGGGGGGGGGGGGGGGGGGGGGGGGGGGGGGGGGGGGGGGGGGGGGGGGGGGGGGGGGGGGGGGGGGGGGGGGGGGGGGGGGGGGGGGGGGGGGGGGGGGGGGGGGGGGGGGGGGGGGGGGGGGGGGGGGGGGGGGGGGGGGGGGGGGGGGGGGGGGGGGGGGGGGGGGGGGGGGGGGGGGGGGGGGGGGGGGGGGGGGGGGGGGGGGGGGGGGGGGGGGGGGGGGGGGGGGGGGGGGGGGGGGGGGGGGGGGGGGGGGGGGGGGGGGGGGGGGGGGGGGGGGGGGGGGGGGGGGGGGGGGGGGGGGGGGGGGGGGGGGGGGGGGGGGGGGGGGGGGGGGGGGGGGGGGGGGGGGGGGGGGGGGGGGGGGGGGGGGGGGGGGGGGGGGGGGGGGGGGGGGGGGGGGGGGGGGGGGGGGGGGGGGGGGGGGGGGGGGGGGGGGGGGGGGGGGGGGGGGGGGGGGGGGGGGGGGGGGGGGGGGGGGGGGGGGGGGGGGGGGGGGGGGGGGGGGGGGGGGGGGGGGGGGGGGGGGGGGGGGGGGGGGGGGGGGGGGGGGGGGGGGGGGGGGGGGGGGGGGGGGGGGGGGGGGGGGGGGGGGGGGGGGGGGGGGGGGGGGGGGGGGGGGGGGGGGGGGGGGGGGGGGGGGGGGGGGGGGGGGGGGGGGGGGGGGGGGGGGGGGGGGGGGGGGGGGGGGGGGGGGGGGGGGGGGGGGGGGGGGGGGGGGGGGGGGGGGGGGGGGGGGGGGGGGGGGGGGGGGGGGGGGGGGGGGGGGGGGGGGGGGGGGGGGGGGGGGGGGGGGGGGGGGGGGGGGGGGGGGGGGGGGGGGGGGGGGGGGGGGGGGGGGGGGGGGGGGGGGGGGGGGGGGGGGGGGGGGGGGGGGGGGGGGGGGGGGGGGGGGGGGGGGGGGGGGGGGGGGGGGGGGGGGGGGGGGGGGGGGGGGGGGGGGGGGGGGGGGGGGGGGGGGGGGGGGGGGGGGGGGGGGGGGGGGGGGGGGGGGGGGGGGGGGGGGGGGGGGGGGGGGGGGGGGGGGGGGGGGGGGGGGGGGGGGGGGGGGGGGGGGGGGGGGGGGGGGGGGGGGGGGGGGGGGGGGGGGGGGGGGGGGGGGGGGGGGGGGGGGGGGGGGGGGGGGGGGGGGGGGGGGGGGGGGGGGGGGGGGGGGGGGGGGGGGGGGGGGGGGGGGGGGGGGGGGGGGGGGGGGGGGGGGGGGGGGGGGGGGGGGGGGGGGGGGGGGGGGGGGGGGGGGGGGGGGGGGGGGGGGGGGGGGGGGGGGGGGGGGGGGGGGGGGGGGGGGGGGGGGGGGGGGGGGGGGGGGGGGGGGGGGGGGGGGGGGGGGGGGGGGGGGGGGGGGGGGGGGGGGGGGGGGGGGGGGGGGGGGGGGGGGGGGGGGAAAAAAAAATTTTTTTTTTTTTTTTTTTTTTTTTTTTTTTTTTTTTTTTTTTTTTTTTTTTTTTTTTTTTTTTTTTTTTTTTTAAAAAAAAAAAAAAAAAAAAAAAAAAAAAAAAAAAAAAAAAAAAAAAAAAAAAAAAAAAAAAAAAAAAAAAAAAAAAAAAAAAAAAAAAAAAAAAAAAAAAAAAAAAAAAAAAAAAAAAAAAAAAAAAAAAAAAAAAATTTTTTTTTTTTTTTTTTTTTTTAAAAAAAAAAAAAAAAAAAAAAAAAAAAAAAAAAAAAAAAAAAAAAAAAAAAAAAAAAAAAAAAAAAAAAAAAAAAAAAAAAAAAAAAAAAAAAAAAAAAAAAAAAAAAAAAAAAAAAAAAAAAAAAAAAAAAAAAAAAAAAAAAAAAAAAAAAAAAAAAAAAAAAAAAAAAAAAAAAAAAAAAATTTTTTTTTTTTTTTTTTTTTTTTTTTTTTTTTTTTTTTTTTTTTTTTTTTTTTTTTTTTTTTTGGGGGGGGGGGGGGGGGGGGGGGGGGGGGGGGGGGGGGGGGGGGGGGGGGGGGGGGGGGGGGGGGGGGGGGGGGGGGGGGGGGGGGGGGGGGGGGGGGGGGGGGGGGGGGGGGGGGGGGGGGGGGGGGGGGGGGGGGGGGGGGGGGGGGGGGGGGGGGGGGGGGGGGGGGGGGGGGGGGGGGGGGGGGGGGGGGGGGGGGGGGGGGGGGGGGGGGGGGGGGGGGGGGGGGGGGGGGGGGGGGGGGGGGGGGGGGGGGGGGGGGGGGGGGGGGGGGGGGGGGGGGGGGGGGGGGGGGGGGGGGGGGGGGGGGGGGGGGGGGGGGGGGGGGGGGGGGGGGGGGGGGGGGGGGGGGGGGGGGGGGGGGGGGGGGGGGGGGGGGGGGGGGGGGGGGGGGGGGGGGGGGGGGGGGGGGGGGGGGGGGGGGGGGGGGGGGGGGGGGGGGGGGGGGGGGGGGGGGGGGGGGGG
This sequence comes from Ia io, assembly GCA_025583905.1. Taxonomy (NCBI): domain Eukaryota; kingdom Metazoa; phylum Chordata; class Mammalia; order Chiroptera; family Vespertilionidae; genus Ia; species Ia io. Next base: position 14,206 of record JAJQQW010001914.1, on the reverse strand, counting down.
GGGGGGGGGGGGGGGGGGGGGGGGGGGGGGGGGGGGGGGGGGGGGGGGGGGGGGGGGGGGGGGGGGGGGGGGGGGGGGGGGGGGGGGGGGGGGGGGGGAAAAAAAAAAAAAAAAAAAAATTTTTTTTTTTTTTTTTTTTTTTTTTTTTTTTTTTTTTTTTTTTTTTTTTTTTTTTTTTTTTTTTTTTTTTTTTTTTTTTTTTTTTTTTTTTTTTTTTTTTTTTTTTTTTTTTTTTTTTTTTTTTTTTTTTTTTTTTTTTTTTTTTTTTTTTTTTTTTTTTTTTTTTTTTTTTTTGGGGGGGGGGGGGGGGGGGGGGGGGGGGGGGGGGGGGGGGGGGGGGGGGGGGGGGGGGGGGGGGGGGGGGGGGGGGGGGGGGGGGGGGGGGGGGGGGGGGGGGGGGGGGGGGGGGGGGGGGGGGGGGGGGGGGGGGGGGGGGGGGGGGGGGGGGGGGGGGGGGGGGGGGGGGGGGGGGGGGGGGGGGGGGGGGGGGGGGGGGGGGGGGGGGGGGGGGGGGGGGGGGGGGGGGGGGGGGGGGGGGGGGGGGGGGGGGGGGGGGGGGGGGGGGGGGGGGGGGGGGGGGGGGGGGGGGGGGGGGGGGGGGGGGGGGGGGGGGGGGGGGGGGGGGGGGGGGGGGGGGGGGGGGGGGGGGGGGGGGGGGGGGGGGGGGGGGGGGGGGGGGGGGGGGGGGGGGGGGGGGGGGGGGGGGGGGGGGGGGGGGGGGGGGGGGGGGGGGGGGGGGGGGGGGGGGGGGGGGGGGGGGGGGGGGGGGGGGGGGGGGGGGGGGGGGGGGGGGGGGGGGGGGGGGGGGGGGGGGGGGGGGGGGGGGGGGGGGGGGGGGGGGGGGGGGGGGGGGGGGGGGGGGGGGGGGGGGGGGGGGGGGGGGGGGGGGGGGGGGGGGGGGGGGGGGGGGGGGGGGGGGGGGGGGGGGGGGGGGGGGGGGGGGGGGGGGGGGGGGGGGGGGGGGGGGGGGGGGGGGGGGGGGGGGGGGGGGGGGGGGGGGGGGGGGGGGGGGGGGGGGGGGGGGGGGGGGGGGGGGGGGGGGGGGGGGGGGGGGGGGGGGGGGGGGGGGGGGGGGGGGGGGGGGGGGGGGGGGGGGGGGGGGGGGGGGGGGGGGGGGGGGGGGGGGGGGGGGGGGGGGGGGGGGGGGGGGGGGGGGGGGGGGGGGGGGGGGGGGGGGGGGGGGGGGGGGGGGGGGGGGGGGGGGGGGGGGGGGGGGGGGGGGGGGGGGGGGGGGGGGGGGGGGGGGGGGGGGGGGGGGGGGGGGGGGGGGGGGGGGGGGGGGGGGGGGGGGGGGGGGGGGGGGGGGGGGGGGGGGGGGGGGGGGGGGGGGGGGGGGGGGGGGGGGGGGGGGGGGGGGGGGGGGGGGGGGGGGGGGGGGGGGGGGGGGGGGGGGGGGGGGGGGGGGGGGGGGGGGGGGGGGGGGGGGGGGGGGGGGGGGGGGGGGGGGGGGGGGGGGGGGGGGGGGGGGGGGGGGGGGGGGGGGGGGGGGGGGGGGGGGGGGGGGGGGGGGGGGGGGGGGGGGGGGGGGGGGGGGGGGGGGGGGGGGGGGGGGGGGGGGGGGGGGGGGGGGGGGGGGGGGGGGGGGGGGGGGGGGGGGGGGGGGGGGGGGGGGGGGGGGGGGGGGGGGGGGGGGGGGGGGGGGGGGGGGGGGGGGGGGGGGGGGGGGGGGGGGGGGGGGGGGGGGGGGGGGGGGGGGGGGGGGGGGGGGGGGGGGGGGGGGGGGGGGGGGGGGGGGGGGGGGGGGGGGGGGGGGGGGGGGGGGGGGGGGGGGGGGGGGGGGGGGGGGGGGGGGGGGGGGGGGGGGGGGGGGGGGGGGGGGGGGGGGGGGGGGGGGGGGGGGGGGGGGGGGGGGGGGGGGGGGGGGGGGGGGGGGGGGGGGGGGGGGGGGGGGGGGGGGGGGGGGGGGGGGGGGGGGGGGGGGGGGGGGGGGGGGGGGGGGGGGGGGGGGGGGGGGGGGGGGGGGGGGGGGGGGGGGGGGGGGGGGGGGGGGGGGGGGGGGGGGGGGGGGGGGGGGGGGGGGGGGGGGGGGGGGGGGGGGGGGGGGGGGGGGGGGGGGGGGGGGGGGGGGGGGGGGGGGGGGGGGGGGGGGGGGGGGGGGGGGGGGGGGGGGGGGGGGGGGGGGGGGGGGGGGGGGGGGGGGGGGGGGGGGGGGGGGGGGGGGGGGGGGGGGGGGGGGGGGGGGGGGGGGGGGGGGGGGGGGGGGGGGGGGGGGGGGGGGGGGGGGGGGGGGGGGGGGGGGGGGGGGGGGGGGGGGGGGGGGGGGGGGGGGGGGGGGGGGGGGGGGGGGGGGGGGGGGGGGGGGGGGGGGGGGGGGGGGGGGGGGGGGGGGGGGGGGGGGGGGGGGGGGGGGGGGGGGGGGGGGGGGGGGGGGGGGGGGGGGGGGGGGGGGGGGGGGGGGGGGGGGGGGGGGGGGGGGGGGGGGGGGGGGGGGGGGGGGGGGGGGGGGGGGGGGGGGGGGGGGGGGGGGGGGGGGGGGGGGGGGGGGGGGGGGGGGGGGGGGGGGGGGGGGGGGGGGGGGGGGGGGGGGGGGGGGGGGGGGGGGGGGGGGGGGGGGGGGGGGGGGGGGGGGGGGGGGGGGGGGGGGGGGGGGGGGGGGGGGGGGGGGGGGGGGGGGGAAAAAAAAAAAAAAAAAAAAAAAAAAAAAAAAAAAAAAAAAAAAAAAAAATTTTTTTTTTTTTTTTTTTTTTTTTTTTTTTTTTTTTTTTTTTTTTTTTTTTTTTTTTTTTTTTTTTTTTTTTTTTTTTTTTTTTTTGGGGGGGGGGGGGGGGGGGGGGGGGGGGGGGGGGGGGGGGGTTTTTTTTTTTTTTTTTTTTTTTTTTTTTTTTTTTTTTTTTTTTTTTTTTTTTTTTTTTTTTTTTTTTTTTTTTTAAAAAAAAAGGGGGGGGGGGGGGGGGGGGGGGGGGGGGGGGGGGGGGGGGGGGGGGGGGGGGGGGGGGGGGGGGGGGGGGGGGGGGGGGGGGGGGGGGGGGGGGGGGGGGGGGGGGGGGGGGGGGGGGGGGGGGGGGGGGGGGGGGGGGGGGGGGGGGGGGGGGGGGGGGGGGGGGGGGGGGGGGGGGGGGGGGGGGGGGGGGGGGGGGGGGGGGGGGGGGGGGGGGGGGGGGGGGGGGGGGGGGGGGGGGGGGGGGGGGGGGGGGGGGGGGGGGGGGGGGGGGGGGGGGGGGGGGGGGGGGGGGGGGGGGGGGGGGGGGGGGGGGGGGGGGGGGGGGGGGGGGGGGGGGGGGGGGGGGGGGGGGGGGGGGGGGGGGGGGGGGGGGGGGGGGGGGGGGGGGAAAAAAGGGGGGGGGGGGGGGGGGGGGGGGGGGGGGGGGGGGGGGGGGGGGGGGGGGGGGGGGGGGGGGGGGGGGGGGGGGGGGGGGGGGGGGGGGGGGGGGGGGGGGGGGGGGGGGGGGGGGGGGGGGGGGGGGGGGGGGGGGGGGGGGGGGGGGGGGGGGGGGGGGGGGGGGGGGGGGGGGGGGGGGGGGGGGGGGGGGGGGGGGGGGGGGGGGGGGGGGGGGGGGGGGGGGGGGGGGGGGGGGGGGGGGGGGGGGGGGGGGGGGGGGGGGGGGGGGGGGGGGGGGGGGGGGGGGGGGGGGGGGGGGGGGGGGGGGGGGGGGGGGGGGGGGGGGGGGGGGGGGGGGGGGGGGGGGGGGGGGGGGGGGGGGGGGGGGGGGGGGGGGGGGGGGGGGGGGGGGGGGGGGGGGGGGGGGGGGGGGGGGGGGGGGGGGGGGGGGGGGGGGGGGGGGGGGGGGGGGGGGGGGGGGGGGGGGGGGGGGGGGGGGGGGGGGGGGGGGGGGGGGGGGGGGGGGGGGGGGGGGGGGGGGGGGGGGGGGGGGGGGGGGGGGGGGGGGGGGGGGGGGGGGGGGGGGGGGGGGGGGGGGGGGGGGGGGGGGGGGGGGGGGGGGGGGGGGGGGGGGGGGGGGGGGGGGGGGGGGGGGGGGGGGGGGGGGGGGGGGGGGGGGGGGGGGGGGGGGGGGGGGGGGGGGGGGGGGGGGGGGGGGGGGGGGGGGGGGGGGGGGGGGGGGGGGGGGGGGGGGGGGGGGGGGGGGGGGGGGGGGGGGGGGGGGGGGGGGGGGGGGGGGGGGGGGGGGGGGGGGGGGGGGGGGGGGGGGGGGGGGGGGGGGGGGGGGGGGGGGGGGGGGGGGGGGGGGGGGGGGGGGGGGGGGGGGGGGGGGGGGGGGGGGGGGGGGGGGGGGGGGGGGGGGGGGGGGGGGGGGGGGGGGGGGGGGGGGGGGGGGGGGGGGGGGGGGGGGGGGGGGGGGGGGGGGGGGGGGGGGGGGGGGGGGGGGGGGGGGGGGGGGGGGGGGGGGGAAAAAAAAAAAAAAAAAAAAAAAAAAAAAAGGGGGGGGGGGGGGGGGGGGGGGGGGGGGGGGGGGGGGGGGGGGGGGGGGGGGGGGGGGGGTTTTTTTTTTTTTTTTTTTTTTTTTTTTTTTTTTTTTTTTTTTTTTTTTTTTTTTTTTTTTAAAAAAAAAAAAAAAAAAAAAAAAAAAAAAAAAAAAAAAAAAAAAAAAAAAAAAAAAAAAAAAAAAAAAAAAAAAAAAAAAAAAAAAAAAAAAAAAAAAAAAAAAAAAAAAAAAAAAAAAAAAAAAAAAAAAAAAAAAAAATTTTTTTTTTTTTTTTTTTTTTTTTTTTTTTTTTTTTTTTTTTTTTTTTTTTTTTTTTTTTTTTTTTTTTTTTTTTTTTTTTTTTTTTTTTTTTTTTTTTTTTTTTTTTTTTTTTTTTTTTTTTTTTTTTTTTTTTTTTTTTTTTTTTTTTTTTTTTTTTTTTTTTTTTTTTTTTTTTTTTTTTTTTTTTTTTTTTTTTTTTTTTTTTTTTTTTTTTTTTTTTTTTTTTTTTTTTTTTTTTTTTTTTTTTTTTTTTTTTTTTGGGGGGGGGGGGGGGGGGGGGGGGGGGGGGGGGGGGGGGGGGGGGGGGGGGGGGGGGGGGGGGGGGGGGGGGGGGGGGGGGGGGGGGGGGGGGGGGGGGGGGGGGGGGGGGGGGGGGGGGGGGGGGGGGGGGGGGGGGGGGGGGGGGGGGGGGGGGGGGGGGGGGGGGGGGGGGGGGGGGGGGGGGGGGGGGGGGGGGGGGGGGGGGGGGGGGGGGGGGGGGGGGGGGGGGGGGGGGGGGGGGGGGGGGGGGGGGGGGGGGGGGGGGGGGGGGGGGGGGGGGGGGGGGGGGGGGGGGGGGGGGGGGGGGGGGGGGGGGGGGGGGGGGGGGGGGGGGGGGGGGGGGGGGGGGGGGGGGGGGGGGGGGGGGGGGGGGGGGGGGGGGGGGGGGGGGGGGGGGGGGGGGGGGGGGGGGGGGGAAAAAAAAAAAAAAAAAAAAAAAAAAAAAAAAAAAAAAAAAAAAAAAAAAAAAAAAAAAAAAAAAAAAAAAAAAAAAAAAAAAAAAAAAAAAAAAAAAAAAAAGGGGGGGGGGGGGGGGGGGGGGGGGGGGGGGGGGGGGGGGGGGGGGGGGGGGGGGGGGGGGGGGGGGGGGGGGGGGGGGGGGGGGGGGGGGGGGGGGGGGGGGGGGGGGGGGTTTTTTTTTTTTTTTTTTTTTTTTTTTTTTTTTTTTTTTTTTTTTTTTTTTTTTTTTTTTTTTTTTTTTTTTTTTTTTTTTTTTTTTTTTTTTTTTTTTTTTTTTTTTTTTTTTTTTTTTTTTTTTTTTTTTTTTTTTTTTTTTTTTTTTTTTTTTTTTTTTTTTTTTTTTTTTTTTTTTTTTTTTTTTTTTTTTTTTTTTTTTTTTTTTTTTTTTTTTTTTTTTTTTTTTTTTTTTTTTTTTTTTTTTTTTTTTTTTTTTTTTTTTTTTTTTTTTTTTTTTTTTTTTTTTTTTTTTTTTTTTTTTTTTTTTTAAAAAAAAAAAAAAAAAAAAAAAATTTTTTTTTTTTTTTTTTTTTTTTTTTTTTTTTTTTTTTTTTTTTTTTTTTTTTTTTTTTTTTTTTTTTTTTTTTTTTTTTTTTTTTTTTTTGGGGGGGGGGGGGGGGGGGGGGGGGGGGGGGGGGGGGGGGGGGGGGGGGGGGGGGGGGGGGGGGGGGGGGGGGGGGGGGGGGGGGGGGGGGGGGGGGGGGGGGGGGGGGGGGGGGGGGGGGGGGGGGGGGGGGGGGGGGGGGGGGGGGGGGGGGGGGGGGGGGGGGGGGGGGGGGGGGGGGGGGGGGGGGGGGGGGGGGGGGGGGGGGGGGGGGGGGGGGGGGGGGGGGGGGGGGGGGGGGGGGGGGGGGGGGGGGGGGGGGGGGGGGGGGGGGGGGGGGGGGGGGGGGGGGGGGGGGGGGGGGGGGGGGGGGGGGGGGGGGGGGGGGGGGGGGGGGGGGGGGGGGGGGGGGGGGGGGGGGGGGGGGGGGGGGGGGGGGGGGGGGGGGGGGGGGGGGGGGGGGGGGGGGGGGGGGGGGGGGGGGGGGGGGGGGGGGGGGGGGGGGGGGGGGGGGGGGGGGGGGGGGGGGGGGGGGGGGGGGGGGGGGGGGGGGGGGGGGGGGGGGGGGGGGGGGGGGGGGGGGGGGGGGGGGGGGGGGGGGGGGGGGGGGGGGGGGGGGGGGGGGGGGGGGGGGGGGGGGGGGGGGGGGGGGGGGGGGGGGGGGGGGGGGGGGGGGGGGGGGGGGGGGGGGGGGGGGGGGGGGGGGGGGGGGGGGGGGGGGGGGGGGGGGGGGGGGGGGGGGGGGGGGGGGGGGGGGGGGGGGGGGGGGGGGGGGGGGGGGGGGGGGGGGGGGGGGGGGGGGGGGGGGGGGGGGGGGGGGGGGGGGGGGGGGGGGGGGGGGGGGGGGGGGGGGGGGGGGGGG
>JAJQQW010001128.1:0-29314 GCA_025583905.1 Ia io | reverse complement strand
AAAAAGAGGACCAACTATAATAATCTGAAAATAAAGATTTTTTTAAAAGTCTAGAGGCAAAGTAAATTAGACACCCTACAAAGCTCTATCGCATAAACATTCAGAGAAATGTAAAACTCCTAAGGGGAAATTTTATAGACATAAATGCCGACATTGTCTCAACAAACAGAATCTCATAAGAACCGAACCATGGCATCTCAGGAAAATGGAACCACAATCAGAGGGAAAGTAAACCCAAAGATATTCACATAAAGGACAGAAACCATTCAATATCAGAACACACAGAGCTAATGAGAAAAGGAGACAAAGACAAAAGAATGGGAATTACCTAAAAGGTATAATTAAACGGAAACAAGAGTATAAAAATGTGCAAAGCCTTAAGTTACACTAAAGCAAGAATAATAGAAGAAACAAAAAACCAAAGACTCCCAAATAAAGTCAAAAAATAAAATACATGAAAGATACAGAACATGACATCTGTCACTAGGATCCTCAATGCAATCATAAGAGTGTTTTTTTGGTTAATTACCAGATGACATGGACCCTCCTATAGAGAACATTTGTCCAAGATCCCACTGTGAGCTCCATGATGAAATTTAATAAACAACCCCAACATTCAGAGCCTCACCTGTCCACGGTGGGCTCAGTTGTTTGAATACGTGTTGTGGTCCCCAATGCACCAACATTGTGTGTTTGATTCCCTATCAGGGGCTCAGTTTATAGGGGACACAACTCAATGAAGTTGCATAGAGGGGTAGGAATAGCAACATCAATCCTTCACTTGCTTTCTTTTCTCTGTATCCCTTCCTGTCTACTAAATTCAATAAAGACAATGCTCCCCGGTATTGCTATCGCACTGATTGAGCACTTTTGACCTCTTGACTAGCGAAGGGTCACAAATTGGATTCCCCTTGTTTAGGGAACACCTTGCAACTGGTTGCATGGTCTTCAATCACCAGGTACGCAGGGGTCATTGCAGGAAGGCAGCTGATGAGTGTTTCTTCTCTCTCATCTTTGATGTTTTTTATCTCTACTTTTCTTCTCCTAGGACGCGGCCAAAGTTATCGGTGTCTCAACACTGTGGGTTCACGTCCCTCTTTCACAAGGGGTCGCCTAAAGACATTCCGCATTATCAACTATTTATATTACGATACATCACAGTATCGCAAAATTACCAGTTATGAAGTTAGCAACAAAAAACAATTTTATGGCATTGGGGGGGCAATACATCATGCGGAAAATGTATTAAAGGGGGTGTAAAAAAGGCATTAAGAACTTTTGAGAACTACTGCTCTAGGGGAAAATAAAAAAAAATGCAATATATTTAAATAAAAATACATACATAAATCCACTTCTAAGAAATAAAATATATCGTTCCCTAGACCACTAGTACTTCACTGATGAGGAGATGCTGGCTGTGTGCACTGGTGGGCTTAATGGTGTCCTTATTCCCAAAGTCAAAAAGGGTAGGACTTAAATTGCAGGTCTGGTTCCTCTACTCTCAGTAGAGCCTACAGGTGGGGAAGGCAGCCAATGGCTGTTTCTCCGCTCTCTCTCCAACACTCTTCTAAAAGAACAAATAAATGGAACAAACATCCTCACTATGCGGTGTGAAGATAACACTAAGAATAGAAGAATTAAAATTATTAAAATGATCACAGGATGCAAAATAAAACATACAAACTTTGATCCATTTCTAACCCCCACTATATAATTCATTCTTTGATAGGAAAAATGAAGAAAGGTAATCAAAGACACACTAGCATCCAAACAATAAAATCCACAGGAATAAATTCAAACAAAATGGAAACATCCTGTACAGTGAGGGTACTATATAACGACAGTGATGAACGGAATGGCCACAAGCACAAATCAAGTTGAAAGACCAACAGTCCACACTGCAACAAATAAAGAAAAATAGCGTCTTCACAGCACAACACCAATAAACAAAATGAAATGAAAGAGCAATCTAGAGAACAGAAGAAAACACTTGCAAACTATATGAAGGAATACCTTGGAAATGTTGTGGATTCGGTTCTGATCAGTACAATAAAGCAACTATTGCGATATAGACAAAAATTAACACAAATAGTTGCAGTTCCCCGGCAATAATGAAGGAATGTTAATACTATACTTCAGGCTAATAACAATGCAATGACTCTGCCTCAAAAGCAAAGTCTATATAACTTCATTAACAATTTTTACTTGCTAAGCACTAGTAACAAGCATCTAAGATAGCTAGAAACATGGTGGCACTAGACCTGCTGAATGCTGGATTGCCAAAAACATAGATTTTGTAGAAAAGAGGGTGTGGGGGAGTAATATCTACAAAGCACTATTAAGCACATGCAAAATAATGTGTTCCTGTATGTTGTAAGCAATTAATATATAACATATATAAGGTATTCAAAAGACTATTTAACCAAAAAATATAGTTAACAAACAGGATAAGGATGTAGAGACAATTTTACAAAAATATATACACATGCCCAACAGGAATATAGAAAATGCTTTCCTCGCTGATCAAGGTGGAATCCCTCAGGCTTCCTGCAACACTACCAACCACAAGTCCTTCCCTGTGAATGTAGTACAGCGGGGAGAATTGGGACTTCAGGAATAGAAGGGAGCAATGGCTACAGTCCCCAGGACAGCAACTACCCAGGAAACTGGAAAATCAAGCAGAACCACAGTCTACATGGGAGGACAGAGCACACCCTGGGAGATGGGGCCTGGGAAATCCCAAAGCCAAGTCCAGGTCACTGGTGAGAGTGAGGGTCTTACCCAGCAAGGACAGAATTTCAAAGTTCTCCAGCATCACATTCAGGTACAGCTGTCTCTGACCCTCATCAAGGAGGCTCCATTCCTCCTTGGAGAAGTACAGGGCAATGTCCTCAAAGGTCACGCCAACCTGTCAGAATGGAGACAATTGAAACCAGAGCTGTCTCTCTGAGAACCCCCACTCCTACTCCAGACAAACCTTCCCCCCCTCAACCTCCTCCAGGGCACCCAGTTAGTGTGGACACCAGGCCCTAATGCCAGTGCAGGCTGCTCTCTCATCACAGTCCCATTACTCACTGGGATTGTCCTCAGCAGAGCAGCTGGGTAGGGGTGGGAAGGATTGGGGGAGGGGAGGGCAGAGAGCAATGCCATTTAAGGTCTGGGCGATGCCTGCTGGGCCCCAGACTTCCTGCCAAGCAATTCCATTACCATCTCTTAGATTATGCCTCCAAGACAAAGCCAAGCATGGGTTTATGCTTCCCATTTAAATCTCCACAACAGGTCCCAGGGACAAGCTAACACTTCCTCCACTGGGTAATCGTTAACCCCTTCCCATCTTCGGTCCCCAAGTTCACTCCCTTGGTTCTGCCTCCTTCCAGCTCCAATGCAACTGGATCTCCCTGGCATGACCCATGAACTTGGCACATGGCATCCAGTGAAGCTTGTCTGAGAGCCCAGCACAGCGACTCCCGAGTTCCCTGTTGGGTGCTTAGAGAAGAGTCAGTGCCTCCCGGGCTCCTGGCAGGCAGCTGAGAGAAGAACACAGTGCATACCAAGCTCTCAGCAGGGTGCTGAGAGCAGAGTCACTGACTTCCGGGCTCCCAGTAGGGTGCTGAGAGCAGATTCAGGGCCTCCCGGACTCCAGGTTGTGTGCTGAGAGCCCAGCACAGTGTCTCCCTGAATCCTGGTTGGGTGCTCTGAGCAGAGTCAGTGCCTCCCGGGCTTCCGGCAGGGTGCTGAGAGCAGAGCACAGTGCCTCCCGGTCTCCCAGCTTGGTGCTGAGAGCTCAGTCAGTGCCTCGCGGGCTCCTGTTTCGGTGCTGAGAACAGAGCACTGTGACTCCCGGGCTCCCGGCATGGTGCTGAGAGCCCAGCACAGTGTCTCTCGGACTCCTGGTTGGGTGCTCTGAGCAGAGTCAGTGCCTCCCGGGCTCCCGGGAGGGTGCTGAGAGCAGAGTCAGAGCCGCCCGGTCTCCCAGCAGGGTGCTGAGAGCAGAGTCAGTGCCTCCTGGGCTATCGCCAAAGTGCTGAAAGCAGAGGCAGTGCCTCCTGGGCTCCCGGTTTTGTGCTGAGAGAAGAGCACGGTGCCACCCTGGCTCCCGGCAGCAGAGTGCTGAGAGAAGAGTCAGTGTCTCCTGCACTCCTGGTAGGGTGCTGAGAGCAGAGCAATGTACTTCCCGGGCTCCCGGCATGGAGCTGAGAGCAGAGCACAGTGCCTCCCAGACTCCTGGTTGGGTGCTGAGAGCAGAGTCAGTGGCTCCCGGGCTTCCAGTAGGGTGCTGAGAGCAGAGTCAGTGCCTCACGGGATCCCGGTATGGTGCTGAGAGCAGAGCACAGGGCCTTCTGAGCTCCCGACAGGGTGCTGAGAGTAGAGTCAGTGCCTCCCGGTTCCTGGTTGGGTGCTGAGGACAGAGCACAGTGCCTCCCAAACTCCTGGTTGGGTGCTGAGAGCAGAGCACAGTGCCTCCCAAACTCCTGGTTGGGTGCTGAGAGCAGAGCACAGTGCCTCCCAAACTCCTGGTTGGGTGCTGAGAGCAGAGTCAGTGGTTCCCGGGCTTCCAGTAGGGTGCTGAGAGCAGAGTCAGTGCCTCACGGGATCCCGGTATGGTGCTGAGAGCAGAGCACGGGGCCTTCTGAGCTCCCGACAGGGTGCTGAGAGTAGAGTCAGTGACTTCCGGGATCCCGGGTGGGTGCTGATAGCAGAGTCAGTGCCTCCCGGTTCCCGGTTGGGTGCTGAGGGCAGAGCATGGTGCATCTTGAGCTCTTGGCAGGATGCTGAGAGCAGAGTCAGTGTCTTCCGGGCTCCCATTTGGGAGCTGAGAGCAGAGCACGGTGCCGAGTGCAGATTCAGTGCCGCCCGAGCACCAAGTTGGGAGCTGAGATTAGAGCACAGAGCCTCCCGGACTCCCAGTTGGGTGCTAAGAGGAGATTATGGTGTCTCCCGGGCTCCTGGCAGGGTGCTGAGACCACAGTCAGTGCCTCACGGGTTCCCGGTAGGGTGCTGAGAACAGAGCATGGTTCCTCCTGAGCTCCCGGCTTGGTGCTGAGAGCCAAGTCAGTATTTCCCGAGCTCCCGACAGGGTGCTGGGAGAAGAGTCAGTACATCCTGGGATTCCGGTTGGGTGCTGAGAGCAGAGCACAGTGCTACTGGGCTCACGACAGGGTAGTGAGAGCAGAGTCAGTGCCTCCCTGGCTCCCAGTAGGGTGCTGAGAGGAGAGCACGGTGTCTTCCAGGCTGCCGTCAGGGTGCTGAGAGCATAGTCACTGCCACATGGGTTCCTGGTAGGGTACTGAGAGCAGAGCACGGTGCCTCCCGAGCTCCCAGCATGGTGGTGACAGCAGAACATGGTGCCTGCTGGGATACGGACAGGGTGCTGCGAGCAGAATCTGTGCTTTCCGGGCTCCCAACAGGTTGCTGAGAGCAGAGTCAGTGACTCACGGACTCCATTCAGGGTGCTGAAAGCAGAGACAGGGTCTCCCGAGCTCCGGGCAGGGTGCTGAGAGCAGAGTCAGTGCCTCCCATGATCCCGGTTGGATGCTGAGAGTAGAGCATAGTGCCTCCCGTTCTCCCAGCATGGTGCTGAGATCAGAGCACATTGGATCCCAGGCTCCAGTCAGGGTGCTGAGAGCAGAGCCTTGCCTCCCGAGCTCCTGGCAGGGTGCTGAGAGCTGAGTCAGTGCCTCCTGGTCTCCCGGATGGGTGCTGAGAGCAGAACACGGTGCCTCCCAAGCTCCTGGCAGGGTGCTGAGAGCAGATTCAGGGCTTCCCGGGCTCCCGGCAGGGTGCTGACAGCAGATTCAGTGATTTCTGGGCTCCCAGTTTGGTGCTGATAGCAGAGCACAGTGCCTCCAGGGCTTCCAGCAGGGTGCTGAGAGTTGAGTTAGTGCCTCCCAGGCTCACATCAGGGAGCTGTGAGCAGAGTCAGTGCCTCCCAGGCTCCCGTTTGGGTGCTGAGGGCAGAGCACGGTGCCTCCCGGGCTCCTGGGAGGGTGCTGAGAGCAGAGTCAGTGCCTCCTGTGCTCCCGGCAGGGTGCTGAGAGCAGACTCAGTGCCTCCCAGGCTTCAGGTTGGGTGCTCAGAGCAGAGCACAGTGCCTCCTGGTCTCCCAGCAGGGTGCTGAGGGCAGAGTCAGTGCCGCCTGTGCTCCCGGCAGGGAGCTGAGAGCAGAGCACAGTGCCTCCCAGGCTCCCGGCAGGGTGCTCAGAGCAGAGTCAGTGTGTCCCCCAAGGTCCCGGCAGGGTGCTGAGAGCAGAGTCAGTGCCTCCCGGGCTCCTGGTGGGTGCTGAGAGCAGAGAACAGTGCCTCCCGGCTCGCGGCATGGTGCTGAGAGCAGAGTCAGTGCCTCCTGGACTTCTGGCAGGGTGCTGACAGCACAATCAGTGCCTCCCGGACTCCCAGCAGGGTGCTGGGAACAGAGTCAGTGCCTCTCGGGTTCCCGGTTGGGTGCACAGCAGAGTCAGGTTACCCGGGCTTCAGCATGGTGCAGAGAGCACAGCACAGTGCCTCCTGGGCTTCCAGCAAGGTGCTGAGAGCCAAGCACAGTGCCTACCAGGCTCCCGGCAGGGTGCTAAGAGCAGAGTCAATGCCTCCCGGGCTCCCGGCAGGGTGCTGAGTTCAGAGTCAGTGCCTCCCGGGCTCCCGCAGGCTGCTTAGAGGAGAACACAGTGCCTCCCTTGTTCCCAGCAGGGTGCTGAGTGCAGATTCAGGGCTTCCCAGGCTACCCGTTGGGTGCTGAGAGCAGAGTCAGTGCCTCCTGGGCTCCCAGCAGGGTGATGAGAGCAGAGTCAGTGCCTCCCGTGCTCCCAGTTGGGTGCTGAGAGCAGAATCAGTGCTACCCAAGCTCCCGGTTGGGTGTTGAGAGCAGAGTCAGGTTACCCGGGCTCCAGGCAGGATGCAAAGAGCACAGCACAGTGCCTCCTGGGCTTCTGGCAGGGTGCTGAGAGCCAAGCACAGTGCCTTGGTGCTCCCGGCATGGTGCTGAGAGCAGAGTCAGTGCCTTCGGGTTCCCGTTAGGGTGCTGAGAGCAGAGCATGGTGCCTCCCGGGCTTGCTGCTGTGTGCTCAGAGCAGAGCACAGTGCCTCCCAGGCTTCCAGCAGTTGGTGAGAGCAGAGTCAGTGCCTACTGGGCTCCTGGCAGGGTGGTGAGAGCATAGCACAGTGCATCCAGGGCTCCCGGCAGATGCTGAGAGAAGAGCACTGTGACTCCCGGGCTCCAGGCATGGTGCTGAGGGCAGAGTCAGTGTCTCCCAGGCTCCCGGCAGGCAGCTGAGGGCAGAGCAGGGTTCCTCCTGGGCTCCTGGAAGGGTGCTGAGAGCAGAGTCAGTGCTTCCCGGACTCCCAGTAGGGTCCTAAGAGCAGACTCAGGGCTACCCGGGCTTCCAGTTGGGTGCTGAAAGCACAGCACGGTGCCTCCCGCACTCCCGGCAGGGTGCTGATAGCAGAGTCAGTGCCTCCCAGGCTCCCGGTGGGTGCTGAGAGCAGAGTCAGTGCCTCCAGGACTCCCAGCAGATGCTGAGAGAAGAGCACAGTGCCTCCCGGGCTCCCGGCATTGTGCTGAGAGCGGAGTCAGTGCCTCCCGGGCTCCCAGCAGGCAGCTGAGGGCAAAGCACAGTTCCTCCCGGGCTCGTGGCAGGGTGCTCAGAGCAGAGTCAGTGCCTCTCAGGCTCCCCGCAGGGTGCTGAGAGTAGAGTCAGGGCTACCCAGGCTCCCGGTTGAATGCTGAGAGCAGAGCATGGCCTAAAAATGTCGAATTTAGTGCCAAAAGAGCCTTTGCGGGAAGTTTTAATTCATTACTGGTAACTCCATCTCTGGCCGTGGTCTGCAAACTGCGGATCGGTTTGCTCGCTATGTTGACTGATGAGTTTGCAGACCACTGACCTAGACCAGTGGTCGGAAAACTCATTAGTCAACAGGGCCAAATATCAACAGTACAACGACTGAAATTTCTTTTGAGAGCCAAATTTTTTAAACTTCAACTATATAGGTAGGTACATTGAATTAGGGAACTCCTAAGCTGGCCTTTGCTAAAAACTGGAGGGGCCAAAGAGCCGCACGTGGCTCGCGAGCCGCAGTTTTCTGACCACTGACCTAGACTCTGGATTCCAATAATTACAGGCTGTTGTTCCTTGTGACTTGTGATGAAGTCCCTGTGCATTATTAACCCATACACCCTGTAAAACCAGTTTTGTGGTGTGAGAGCGCCCCCCCTTGTGGACATGTCTGGAATTGCGTTGTCTGTTTAACCCTTTGCACTGGCTTGCTTTTTTCTTGATTCCTTTCTTCTAATGCTAACCTTGTTGAGTCACACTCGATATCTGAGTGCAAAAGGTTAAACTTTTATTTCAGCCATCACCCAGCAAAACTACAGTTAAATGACTAGCACAGAGAACGCTCTTAATGAGCAATCTGAAATTACCCGTATGATACCCCGTGACCCCCAAACAGTTTAATTTTTTCTCCCAAATACTTCAGGGGCAATTTCCTATAAACCAGGGCCTTCTCCTGCACAACCATCAGAATCGGGAAGTTCACGCTGATGCGTCTCTACCGCCCAGTCCTCTGGCGGGATTCAAATGTTGCCCGTTGTCCCAGGATTGCCCTTTGCAGGTGGCCAGAGACCCTCCTTACACCCTCTTCCTGTGAGAGGTACAGTTTGCATTGAGTCTTCATCTCTCGCCAGTCCTCCTCCTTGAACCTTTTTTTAAAAATATTTTATTGATTTTTTACAGAGAGGAAGAGAGAGGGATAGAGAGTTAGAAACATTGATGAGAGAGAAACATCGATCAGCTGCCTCCTGTACCGCCTCCCCGCCACCCCCAACTGGGGATGTGCCCGCAACCAAGGCACATGCCCTTGGCCGGAATCGAACCTGGGACCCTTGAGGCCGCAGGCCGACGCTCTATCCACTGAGCCAAACCGGTTTCGGCCTCCTTGAACCTTTTACGGACGCGAGTGCTTTAACACTTTGCTTAACCAGCAGATACAAATGTCCGGAATCAGTGACCCTCCAGGCTCCAAGGATGCCCCCCGGAAAGTAACCAGAACCGGGGACGTAGCCAAGGCCCCCAGGACCTCTGAACCGCAAGAGATCGGGAGCTGGGGTGACCCCTCTGCAGGGGTGGATCAAACCCAGGACACCCTCAGAGCAAATGCAGTGTTAACACTAAGTTAACAGATTTAACAGCCCACAGCCAAGGAGTCTTTCTTTCCTGGGCACAGAGATTACACGTGGGTGCGCCAGGCCAGTGAGGTTCAGTGGTTGAGCTTTGACCTAGGAACCGGAAGGTCACGGGTCTGATTCCTAGTTTGAAGCTCCATCCGCGGTGTGGGGGTGCAGGAGGCAGCCGGTCAGTGATTCTCATCATGGAAGTTTCTCTTTCTATCCCTCTCCCTCCCTTAAATCAATTTTTTAAAATGTTTTTTTAAAGGTAAACGCAGTGGCAGCTGTGCCAGCTTGCAGGGCTTCGGGTAGGGTCGGCCTGTAGGGTGAGGGGGCAGCGGCAGGAGGCCCTTCAGGAGGCAGAGAAATTGCTGTCTTGGGAGGACCCTGCCCTGGGGCCGCCTGACCTTGGCTGCAGGTTCACAGGCTGAAGGTGAGGGTTCCAGGGAGCGCAGAGTCCCTCCTGGAGCCTGGATTGCCAGCTCCTAATCTCTTGTGGTTCGGAGGTCCTGGGAGCCTTGGCTACATCCCCGGTTCTGGTTACTTTCCGGCATGATTAACCCGCTCTGGCCACACCGGGCTGGTGTGGGAGGGAAGCCTTTATGTGCAGCAGCGCCTGGGCAGTGGGATCTCCATGCTCTTTGTCCCTTCCATGCAACTGAATGCACTTGGAATCAAACCTGCAGGGATCCGCTGGGGGCAGGGAGAAGGCGGGGTTTCGGGGGCGGACAGGATGGAGCACCAATCTCAGGCCTGCTCCGCTGATTGCTTGTTTTCAGACCCTGGCAGGTGCCTAATGACTCTGGAAGGGGCAGGTCCTGTGCAAGCCGGTGGGGGGGGGGGGGGGGGGGGGGGTTGCTGGTTGCAGTGCTGGGTTCAGGTTTCAGGTGGAGTAGGTCTTGGACTTCCATCCTGAGGAGAATGTGCGGGCTATGGGGGAGTTGGGGATGCAAGAGGGGGGACACCCATCCCAGGTGCAGGACCTGTGGGGCTTCCAGAGGCCCCTCTGGGCCCTGAGCAAGGGCTTCACACTTCATTTACTAGCCTGTGACTTGAGACAGGATGGGAATGTGGCTTCTCGCCTTTAAGATAAAAGTTACACGCCCTTGCAGGTTTGGCTTGGCAGATAGAGCATTGGCCTGGGGACTGGTCCTGGGTTCAATTCCGACCAAGGGCACATGCCCGGGTTGCAGGCTCCATCCCCAGTGCGGAGCATGCAGGAGGCAGCCGATGAATGATTGTCTCTCTTCACATGAATGTTTCTCTCTCTCTCCCCCTCTCCCTTCCTCTCTGGAATTACATATGCATAAGGCTAACTTAAAAGGTGTGCTTTAAATATACATAAATAAATGAAATGAAGGCCACATGACAACTGTGTGTTAATGTGAGAAGGTCCTCTCCTTGGGCCTCCAGCCCGATGCTCTGGGCACCGGCTCGGCTCCAAGGAGACGTCCCCTGGCCAGGCCTCAGTGCCCAGCCCCACAGGTCACTCAGGGCACAGCCTGGCTGCACTGGAGGGCTCCCCTAGCCTTGAAGGGGCCAGAGCCCCATCTCGCTCTGACAAGCAGTCCCGTCCATTGCCCACACCTGACCTGTGGCAGCAGCAGGTGTGGCCAATGGATGGACTGCTTGGCCCCAGGATGCCCCAAACTACCTGTGTCTCACCAGGTGCGGCTCACACCCTCTTTTCTTCCTTCCCTGCCTCCCTAGCCCTTGCACTAGGCTGGGCAGCCCCCTAAGGGGCACAGGAAGGCAGGCAGGAGGAGGTTGAGCCCCCTACCCTGCCTGCTTCCATTGTAGGACTCAAGTTTCCCCTTTTCTCACATGGGGCGCTACTCACAAGGACCTAGCCTTGCCCACTCCCACCCCCTGCTCCTCCCCAGATAGGTACGGGATCCTGTACAAATCTCCACCTTTCCCATTTCAGTGTTTTTGTTTTTTACTGGAAGGATAGGAGAATTACAGGCCACACCCTGACCAGGGCCAGGGATCCAGTCTTCAACGAGGTATATACTAGCTGTACCGGTTAATCATGAGGATTTTATAATCAAAGAAAACAGGATATTTTTTCAAGAGAAACATCAAAAGTGCTTTATTCAAAGTAATGTCCATCGCTAGCTACACATTTCGCCCATCTTTCGTAATTTGTGGATACCGTCCCAATAGAACTTTTCTTGTTTTGAGGAAGACCATTCAGAGACCCAATTTTCCAGTTCTTCATATGTTTTGAAGTGCTTCTCAGAAAGTGCATTTGCCATTGATTGGAACAAGTGGTAATCTGAAGGAGCAAGGTCTGGTGAATATGGTGAGTGGGTTAATACTTCACAGGCAAGATCTTTTCGGTGTCTTTAACTAGTGTTGAAGTGTGTGATGGTGCGTCACCATGAAGCTTAATTACTATGCCATGTCTTCTGGCCCATTCTGGTTGTTTTATGATCAAAACGTAGTTCAAATTGATTGTTGTTTGGAGGGATCAGAATTAACGGTTTCACCTGGTTTTAGAAGCTCATAATACACCACACTCTCCTGATCCCACCAAACGCAGAGCATTGTCTTCTTTCCAAAGCGATTTGGCCTTGCATTCAATGTTGATGGTTGACCTGGATCAACCCATGATTTTGTGCATTTGGGATTCTCAAAATAAATCCACATTTCATTGCCAGTCACAAATTGATGCAAAAAAAGACTTTCGTGCTGTTGAAGCAACATTTTACTGATGACTTTTCGGTTTTTTCCATTTGTCTTTTGTTCAGTTGATGTGGCACCCATTTTCTTTCCTTTAAAAACTTTCCCATTGCTTGTAAACGATCGGAAATTGTTTGTGGAGCAATGGTTAATCTTTTTGCAATTTTTTTTTTGAGTTTGGCACGCACCTTTATCTAATAATGCTTGTAATGGTTGGTCTTCAAACTTTTTCGGTTGACCTGGACATTCTTTGTTTTTTCACATTTAAATCATCACTTTTAAAGCGTTTAAACCAGCGTTCACAAGTATCTTGAAATGGAGCATGTTCACCATAAGCTTCCGGAAATATTCAGCAGAACTTTTCTTCAAAATAAAGTAATGAATTAAAACTTCCCACAAATGCTTTTTTTTTTTTTGGCACAAAATTTGAGATTTTTAAGCGTAAAAATACCTATGATGTTAACACCTTCAGAAAATGTGACATATGGAGCTTTGAAGCTTGTCAATACAACAAAATAGCATACATATCAAATCACATATATCAACATATGTGTAACTCCATCTATTGAAAAAAATCCGCATTATTAATGACGACACCTAGTGTCCTTGACTGGGAATAAAGGAGAATTGAACCCGAGGCTCTTTGGTCTGTGGTGCAATGCTCTGACCACTGACCTAACCATCCAGGGCTATAAATACTTCTCTTAGTGTGTCAGAAGCAGTGGCTCATGCAGCTGATTTCTCTTTTGCTTCCCAGTGAGGTGATTGCGGAGGACTCCACATTATATCTCCAAAAAGCCCTGAGTCACCTTCGGGAAATATGGGAATTGATTGGGATTCCTGAGGACCAGTGGTTACTATGCCTTTCCCTGTACACACGAGTCTGCTCTGGTCCCAGGGAGACAGGCTACTTCTCTGCTGGAATGCATCTCTCTCTAGCTGTCTCCTTCCCGCGCCTCATGCCCCCGTCAGCCCACCATGGAAAGTTGTACCAACCACCCTCTTTAGAGTAGGCTCTCCGCCTCCCCGCCCGCCCCCCCCTCCTCCCCCCGCGCCCACACACACCAAGTGAGAGCTAGGCACATGTTCTCTTTGTGCTCCCGCACAGGCACTCTCCTCTTTCCACAGGCACTCACCTCTTAGCGCAGCAGCTCCTGTTTGCTACACGGGGTGCTGTGCTTCAGGCTCCTCTGCAGATTGGTTTTCCAGGGAAGCCATCGGCTGTCCACCTCAGAAATGTCTGTCTTTCTTTTTCTGGTTATGTCCACCTTTGAAAAAAAAAAAAAAAAAAAAAGGCACCATTACCCATGCATATTCGCAATGATTGATTTTTCAGGTCCACCTACTTGCAGCAGAGTAATGAGTATCTGCACTAGCCTTTCCCCGATGTGCAGCTGCTGTGATCCCGGTCTTACATTTTCCAGATTTTGTCTTCCCATTTCCCATCACATCGTTAAGGTTAGTAGAACAGACGTAGAGGAGGTATGAGCTTAGGTGGAGTGGGAGAAGGCAGAAGCAATCTCGGACAGTAGAGCGTGCACTTGGGGAGCACCAAGTGGAGTCTTTTAACTTACTTGTTTCCGAAGCCTTCTGTCGTTTTTACACACCCATGGATATTTTTGTTCTTCCACAGGACTCAGTTATTTTCCGATGAATGTGAGTTTCCATTTCCTTAGGTTTATTGTCGTCTTTGTTTCTTTTGGCGTGCACAAGACATGATTTTCTGTTCCTCAAAGCATCCCTACTTTTCACATTGTACGCTGAGGTGGGGTCATGGATGCTTTGGCTTTGCCCTGCTGTGGTTTTGTGGGTGACTGCTGTGGTTGTGGGTCCTCAGGCATCAAGGCCGAGGCAATCTTAAATGTGTTTCACATTTCCTTATTATTATTACTTTTTGGAGTTGGTCACTGGAGTATGTCCTGATTTCCTAGGGATGTATGGTATCGTTTCCAGATTGTGGTGCTTCAGGGCTGAGGTCCGTGAGGGTAGCGCCCCTCATGTTGGAATTCAGCCCTGTTACGTGCATTGATTCCTCACTCAACTGTCTGAAAGAGGCACACTGTCTGGCAGAGCTGGTTTGCTAGGCCTTATGGGAGCTCCCCATGTCGACAAACTCACTTATGCCACCCGACTGAATTACCTATGGACAAGCAGGTCCCTCCTCACCTGTGCCCCCCCACTCCTTCACCAGAGCTTGTAAGTTGCCTAAGGGCACCCGGGAGTCGCCCGGGAGGGAGCAACTCCCCCTTCCTCCTCTGAGCCGACCTTGTTCAGCTCAAATTTCTTAGTCCCTGATTCCCTGCCCTCACTCTGTGAACTTCATGTGCATTGATCAGCCAAAATCAGCCACAGCCATCCACATGTCCCCTCCAGAACTGCCTCGCTCTGGGTTCCCCTACCCCTTGATGTCAGTTGCGCCCCGTCCGATCATCTCACAGTGAGGCTGACTTAATTGAATTCCTGCATTCTACGGAAAGAAGGGAATGTGGTGCCTCCAAGAGATAACTCACCCAGGTTCACCGCCTGTGGCGCTGGGCAGACGGCAGGGTGCAATGGGCCCCTTGCTGGATCCGAGCACCGAGTCCCAGTCCACATGGTGCTCCCGGGTGAGCTGCTTTGGAATCCTCCCGCTGCTGTGATTGAGGTGAACCTAAGGTCTTTGCTGCTGCTCCTCCTGTAGTTTACTGAGTGAGTGCTTTGCAGTAGCTCTTTGAACATCTGCACGGAAGGTGAATTACTGATTTGTGCCTCGGGGAAAGGAAGGGGAGTTTGAGCTGCTCACTTATCTTTTCTCCTCAAAAGTAAACTGCGTCACTGGCCTACACGGAATTCATTGGATGCCAGATTCTGGGTGTGGGGCAGGGTTCCACGCGGAAAGGGCAGAGATTGGGTCAACAGTGGGATGATGGGCATTCCCTTATCTTGCAGGGAGGGGGGCTGCGTGCTTGCCCTACCTGATGTTGGGCCATTACCTTGATAGTCATGACAAAGGGCGAATGCCCCAGCGCCTTTGGTTCTGCCCTCGGGGCTCCGGAAAGAGGGAAGTCACCACTTGCCCGGACATCTCTGAGTTAGGTAGACTCTGCTGCCAGAAGACAATTGCTCAGCTCAGCCCTGAGGTTCAGATGCGAAAGTCACAAGGCAGGCCCCTGTCCTGAATACAGGCATGTGATCCGCACCGTTTCACCCCTCTGTGCATTCCTTCGGGGAGCAGTGACCTGTTCTCCCCCTGTCACTGGCCTGACTTCTTGGTACAGCGCCTGAAGAGATGGGCCCTGCCTGTGGGATTGCCGCGTTCCCTTAAGCCCACGGTCCTGCCTGCTTCCTGAGGTGAGTTGCACAGGGAACCTGTCTAGGACGGTCCATTGTGGGGTGTGATTTGCAATGTGTGCCCCATGTTGAGTGCCTTGGACAAAGTTTGCGCAGCTTTGCCTGTGCTTACTTTTGTCGCTGCGACTTTTGCGTGCCAGGGTCTGTCCCCCAACTTCGCCGAGCTTGTTTGTCAGCCTGTGCGGCCGTCTGCCCCTTCTGGGGTCCCGAGTGCCTTATGCTCAGCTTAGTCCTTTTCCTTTTCCGCCTGTGGTTTCCCTTTACATGCACCTTCCTTCAGAGATAAAGCCTGTCTTTTCTTTCCTTTGCAGCATGTGCATTTGATTTTTTTATCCTCTGCTGCCACCTTGTGGCTACTGTTAAAATTGATGCTCCTGTCTTTTCGCCCTTGCATCCTGCGCATGTGATCCTCTGCTGCCACCTTGTGGCTATTCTTGGAATGGCATGCCATTTCACTAAAGGGTTGTGCCTGCATGGTCACAGTGATGGGCAACCTTTTGAGCTTGGTGTGTCAAACTTTGCCAAAAAACTGAGCATAACTCGGGTAGTGTGTCACTTTGAGGAAAAAACTAACTCCAAGACTCTAGTCGCAAATGTTTCATCCTCAGGAGCAGCAAATGTTTCATCCTTGGCATGCGGCCGCGTGTCATCAGAAATGGCTACGCGTGTCAGTGCTGACACGCGTGTCATAGGTTTGCCATCACTGGTCTAGGACTAGGTGTTATTTCTGGTTGTAGTGATGTTTCTCTCTACGTTTCAGACCTTGGAGAAGTCATGCGAGGTGTGGCGATTTGGGAAGCTCCTTTACTGTGATGGATCTCTGCTGCCAACCGGTAAGTGATTATGGGAGAGCAGTTTTCTTTCTTTCAATTTGGAGGCTTTGCCGGGTACTTTGTAGGCAAACAATGTGTAGGAGTGCAGTTTGGCAGTACTGTGACGTCTGTTTAGCGCTCATTTTTCTTTCCTTGTGCCACATGGTCTTCGCCAGATGCAATGTTTCTTATTGCTTTCCTGTGTTCCTGCATGCAGGGGCACTTTCCGCCTTCTTGTGCTATTGGCTTCTTGAACCCTCAGTTACCTTCTGCTATATGGCTGCCACTGTTATTGTTGGGTGGCTTTGGCTTACATGACAGTTTGCGCTGCCCCAGGTTACTTTTCCCCATAACTGCTTTTGTTGGCATTGTCTGGAGACGTTCGGTGTTTGCTCCACATTCCTTATGTGTCACACTTTCAGGCTTACTTTTCCAGTGTTCTCTGTCACGTTCATACACGCTGTGGTTTGGTCAGCCGCAGTTTCTGTATCGGCGTGTCAGCACCGCATGCTTCTTTGACACTTGCAGTGCTTGCAAAACAGACCTTTGTTCTCTGCGTTATGTTCTTGTTTTTTCCGCTCGCTGCATTGTCAGGGTTTTCAACTACTTCTGTCAGACACATTTCTGTGTGGGTATGTTTCCAGAAGACTGTTTTTTGAGACCAAAGCAGTTGCTTGCAACTGCATTTCTTGACTGTCAGTGCTGTTTGTTGAAGTGCTCCCTCCCTTGCTTTTCATTGCAGTTTTCCATGTTGTTCCTCCTGAAACATTTACTTGTAGTTGTTTTGAGGGCATTTTATTTCACTGTGCTTCCTTCCAGCAAACACTGCATCCATCCCACCTCACATTGTCTCCAATTTGTGGGTGGCGTCTAATGTGCACACACTGATGTTTCCCATAATGATTTTTTATGCGGTGTATGATTGGCTGCCTGGGTCACTTGACATCCATGACCTTATGGATGCTTGCGTGCTTGTTTGCTAGCCCATATAGGTGCCCATGCAGTGAGCAGCGAATGCACCTGGCCCTTCACTCTGCCAGTGTTCTCTTCCCCCCAAGTACGTCTCTGGAAACATATCCCTGCATGCACTTTCCAGACACTGATAGTTTTTCTTTGTTTGGTATGCATGCCAGGTGCAGCGCAGAAAGCTGGGGTCGCAGTTGTTCTCCAGTGTGATAAGGCCTTCTTGGACATGTGATTTGCTTCCCGGTTGATTTCCCTCAGTTCCAGAGGCTTATTTCCGTTGCGTCAGTCTTCCAGAGTCACCTATGTCTGGAGTTATGATTGCCTGGCACACTCGTGCTGTGTCCTACAAACCTGTGAATCTAGCATATGTGCCTGTGTGACGCTGCTCAGGTCCTCATTTTCATGGACATTGTGTTTGGCAATTATTCGAAAATCTCCTTCCTTATGTGAGTGTTGTTCTGATTTGCCCTTTTGTTGGGTGTCGCTCTCATTCCCATTAATCTTTGCCTTCTCATTGCTTGGTGTTTCATGGTTGTGTGGCTTAAAAGCTTCATTATGCTTTGCAGTTTCCTTACATCGCTGACATGTTTCTCCTTGTCAGGGTGACAGTGCTGTTGCCTGCATTTGATTTCCTTTCTGTGTGTGTCATTTGTCTCGTGCTGATCATTTTTGTCATCCAGGACCAGGGGTCCTGTTTCCAAGTGATGTTTGCTGGGCTTTCCTTTGCTGCTGCATTGTCTGCTAACATTTTTGATTCCCATTCAGGTTAGTTCCATCTTACTCACAGAGGAGAGGGAGGACCAAAAAGGGGAAGGAAAGAAGGAAGGAAGGAAGGAAGGAAGAGAGGGGAGGGAGGGAGGAAGGAAGACAGGCGGGGGTAGGTTGCTGCAGGATAGGCTTTCTAGGTTTTGGTGGCTGTCTGGCAATTTAGCTCTGAGGATTATTATATAGTTCAGGTTGCCACCTGTGTTTCCTGACTATATCAGCACAGTTACCAGGTTGATAGTTAACAGGTTGAGATGTTGCTAGGTATCTGCTTGTTACCAGTTTACTGGTTACTGCTTACCAGTTAACTGGTCAACGGTTACCAGTTTACCGGTTACTAGTTAGCCAGTTACCAGTTACTAGACAATGGGTTAGGATTAGGGGCTTAGGGGCTTAGGGTGGTGTTAGGGTTAGGGTTAGGGTTAGGGTGGTGTTAGGGTTAGGGCTAGGGCTAGAGCAAGGGTTAGGTTTAGGGCTAGGGTGAGGGTTAGGGCTAGGGCTTGGGTTAGGGTTAAGGCTTGGGTTAGGGTTAGGGTTAGGGTTAGGGCTAGGGTTAGGGCTAGGGTTAGGGCTAGGGCTAGGGCTATAGCTAGGACTAGGGTTAGGGTGAGGGTTAGGGTTAGGGCTAGGTTTAGGGTTAGGGTTAGGGTTATGGTTAGGGTTCGGGTTAAGATTAGGATTTGTGTTAGGGCTATGGTTCAGGCTTAGGTTAGGGTTAGGGTAGGGCTAGGTTTAGGATTAGGTTTAGGGTTTGGGTTCAGGATAGGGTTAGAATTAGGGTTAGGGTTAAAGTTACGGTTAAGGTAAGGGTTAGGTTTAGGGTAAAGATTAGGATTAGGGTTAGGGCTAGGGTTCAAGCTCAAGTTAGAGTTAGGGTTAGGGTTAGGGCTAGGGCTAGGGCAATGGCTAGGCTTAGTTTTAGGGTTAGGGTTAGGGTAAGGGTTAGCATTAGGATTACGGCTAGGTTTAAGGCTCAGGTTAGGGTTAGGGTTAGGGCTAGGGCTAGGGCAAGTTCTAGGGTTAGTTTTAAGGTAAGGGTTAGGGCTAGGGTTTGGCTTAGGGTTAGGGGCTATGGTTAGGGTTAGGGTTAGGGCTAGGGCTAGGGCTAGGGTAAGGGTTAGAGTTAGGGTTAGGATTAGGGTTAGGTCTAGGGTTACGGTCAGCATTAGGCTTAGGGCTAGGGCTAGGGCTAGGGATAGGCCTAGGGTCAGGGTAAGGGTTAGGGTTAGGTTTAAAATTAGGGTTAGCACTAGGGCTAGGGTTAGGGTTAGGGTTAGGGTTAGGTCTAGGGCAGTGATGGGCCACCTTTTGAGCTTGGTGTTTCAAACTTCGCCAAAACACTGAGTATAACTCGGGTAGTGTGTCACTTTGATGAAAAAACATTATTTCGCGATATTTATAGTTTACATAACATAAATGTATAATTGTTATATATAATTTTATTTAATAAACCTTATCGGCCGCGTGTCATCAGAAATGGCTACGTGTGTCAGTGCTGAAACGTGTGTCATGTGTTCGTCATCACTGGGCTAGGGCAACGTTTAGGGCTAGGGTTAGGGCTAGGACTAGAGCAAGGGTTAGGTTTAGGGTTAGGTTTTGGGTTAGGGCTAAGTGCTAGGGCTAGGGCTAGGGCTTGGGTTAGGGTTAGGGCTAGCATTATGTTTCAGGCTCAGGTTTGGTTTAGGATAGGGCTAGGTTTAGTGTTAGGGTTAAGGTTCGGGTTAGGTTTAGGGCTGTGATTAGGTTTAGGGTTAGGGTTAGGGTTCAGGTTAGGATTAAAATTCGTATTAGGGCTAGAGTTCAGGCTCAGGTTAGGGTTAGGTAGGGCTAGGTTTAGGGTTAGTGTTACGGTTTGTGCTCAGGGGAGGGTTAGAATTAGGGTTAGGTTTAAAGTTACGATTAGGGTTAGGGTTAGTTTTAGGGTTAGGGTTAGGATTAGGGTTAGGGCTAGGGTTTAGGTTCAGTTCAGGATTAGGGTAGGGCTAGAGTTAGGTAGGATTAGGGTTCGGGTTCAGGTTAGGGTTATGGTGTATTAACATTTGGAATTCACAAGGTATGAGCTTCAGTCACTGGACAAATATAAATGTATCTCTGAGAATTCACAATGATAGACTAGGGAAATATTTAGGAATGTGCTTCATATACTAGAAATACATGTTCAAATAAATTTAATATCTTAACGACACAATTTTTTCACTGGGAAATCGTGTTCAAAGAGCTGAGAAGTGAGTGCGATACTGTTTACATTTATTATTCCCATCAAAATGAGTTGGTGTTTTTGGAAGAAAGTTGGTGAAACACTTAAAAATTCACTTTCATAGAGCTATATAACAGTTTGAAAGTATTTAAAACACTATGAAATTAAAATGATAACTGGCTAGTGTTCAAAGTAGTAATAATGTACCTTTAAAGAGCTGGTATGATACCTGTATTAAAATGTTAAAACTCTCAGAGGTCAAAATAACAGACCAGGGGATGTGTAAGAGTGTTTCTAAAACACTCAGAATATGTTTTAGAACCTTAACATCTCTAATGAATGTTGAAATAACTGTATTCAAAGGGCTATGAAAGGTAGGATAGTCTTTCAAATGGTAACAATTCATATTTAACCCTTTGCACTTGCTTGCTTTTTTCTCGATTCCTTTATTCTACTCGGGATTTAATTTTTTAAGTACCCCAGATTTTACAAAGCGTGGCAGTAGAATAAAAAAAAACTGGAGTTTCTTTTCATACAAACTTATTTATTTGGATTTTTTAATATTTCAAATAATTGATACATTCAAAGAGTAATTTTAATCTCTATAATTTTTCATGGTGTGATATTTTTTTTTGAAACATTCACCCACATGAAGACCGGGTTTACATTCACATGTTTAAATTCACTCAGAACGTGCCACTGCTAGGGAGCAAACCAATCATCCAACTAAACCCTGTGTCATGACAACATCTGTGATATGCTAATAGAAACCTAAACAAACCTAGGAGACGAAAAGATAAGGAAGGTTCTTTACCAAGGGAAGAGGATGCAAGCTCAAAAAGGCATGATGCAATGACTCATGCCTTGGACCCTCCTACTCCAGATTGCTGCCTATGCAAAAGATAAGCTTAGGTGGTGGCATCAGTTGAGATGGCATTTACATTTTACTTGTCCTTTCATGCTAATGAAAACAAGAAAAGATACTGGAAAAATAGACAAAAAAATCCCCCTTCCACCCCCCCCCCCCCCCCGCGGTGAAACTACGTGTCGAGTGTGGCTCGACATACGAGCTGCTACCGATGCTAACCGTGTCAAGTCACACTCGACATCCGAGTGCAAAAGGTTAAAGTGCTGATATATATGTAAAAACGGTGTTTAAACACTTGGAATTCACAATGAATGAGCTTGAAACACTTTAAGCATTTAAACCTGAAGTGCTGGTGTCATCAAGGGGGAGGGGCCACATGGACAGGCTCAAGTGCTCAGGTGGTAATGGTTTGGGCCAGGGGACCTGCTAGGAGTGCTGATGTCATCAAGGGAAAAGGGCCACGTGGACAGCCAGAAGTACTGAGGTGGTTAATGGTTTGGAGCCAGGGGACCTGCCGGGAGTGCTAAGAAATCAAAATGATAGCTGGCTAGTGTTCAAAGTAGTAATAATGTACCTTTAAAGAGCTGGTATGATACCTCTGTTAAAGTGGATAGAGCATCATCCTGCGGACTAAAGGGTCCCAGGTTCTGTTCCAGCTGATCAATGTTTCTCTCTCATCGATGTTTCTAACTCCCCTATCCTTCTCCCTTCCTCTCTGTAAACAAATCAATAAAATATATTTTAAAAATGAAATAAAATAAAAATATCACATTATTAAGAGACAAATAAGGCTATTAGAGAATATATATATAATCAATTTTATTTGTTTAAAAACAAAATTTGAAGTGCTACAAAGAACAAAAAGTTGACATTGCATACATTGTTAGAATGTTGATAGTCAGTTTACATTGTGAAGCTATGGAGCTAATAGCTACCGAATGTTTTCTACAGGTGCCAGGCCTTGAATTCAGTGCTTTACATGCATTATGTCATTTAGTCTTTCTGCAACCTGATATTTTATGAAGAGGAAATTGATGCTCATAGGCTTAATATAAATTGCCTGATTGTAGAGTTAAATAAAGGCAGGACTGGAAGGCAAACCCATGTGCTTCTAATAACATAGCTCTACTTCTAATGTTAGGCTCTGCTGCCTCCTGGAGAGCAAAATTGTTAATGCACACCCATTAGACAGGCTAGATGTAATAGTAACAAATAGCCCCAAAGCTTTAGTGGCTTAGAGTAAAGAAGGTGTCTTTCTTGTTCATGCCACATGCCACATGCCCCCCCTGGTTCTCCAGGGACCAGGATAAAGGTGCAGTTACCATGTAGGTGTTAGTAGCAATGAACAGAGAGAATGCCAGTCTCTGGTTCCTGACTCTTGTGTTAGTAGTGACAGACTTCACTCCCAACACATTTCATTGGTCAAAGCACATCACAGGGCTGCAGCCAAATTCAAGGGGTCAGGAGGGGAACCTGATATACTTGGTGGGCCCTATGAAGGACACCACATGGTGCCAAGCAATCTGGGGGACTTTTCAGGGGTGAAGGAGAGGAATGGGCATTGGTAGGAAATAACCGCAGGAGTCAGTCAGCATGGATGGCTTTCTCTTCATCTGTGTGCACTTTGTCCCTGAGCTTCCCTAAGCCATCACGGGCAAGATTCAAAGGAATGAACATCAAACAAAAAGGAGTTTGGTCAGTGTTCACTGGTAGTAAGCTCAGAACCACTTCTGAGTGTGAAGTTGTTTAAGTCTCTGGCTGCCTCAGCTCACACACTGTGGTGATTGGGAAGGACACAGGACTGCAAGCATTCCAGCATCCATGTTTTTTACATTAACATCTGTCACTACCCTGCCTCTAAGCATGTTATCATTTCAATTGCCCTGGTCTGCACTTCCATTGGGAATCATGGTAAAATATGCTGACATTTACATCAATGGTGATCCTGTGGTTTCCACTCATTCTGTGCATGAACATGTGCTAAATGTGGTTTCTCCACAGTTCTCCCCATCCCCATTGGAGAGAGCACTGGGGCTACATTCTCCTGCTGGTCACAGTGCTCCCGGATGGCCATGCACTCCCACTATATTATCAGGATACAGAAGGTTGGGAGTAATGCTCTGAGCATCCCTAGGTACCTTCCTCTATTACAGTGGTTCTCAACTTTCCTAATGCTGCGACCCTTTAATACAGTTCCTCATGTTGTGGTGACACACAACAATAAAATTACTTTTGTTGCTACCTCATAACTGCAATTTTGCTACTGTTATGAATCGTAATGTAAATATCTGATATGCAGGATGTCTTAGTCGACCCCTGTGAAAGGGTCGTTCGACCCCTAAAGGGGTCGTGACCCACAGGTTGAGAACCGCTGCTCTATTATGTTTCAGCCTAGCTTTCATGTGGGCAAGGGTGTGACCTATTATCCAGAGACTAGGAGTCTCACAGGACTGTCCCTGCCCTCTCCAGCAATATCCAGTTTCTTATTTCTAGGGGATAATTATGGGCCTAAGAGTTGTTCCCCTCATCATTGCCCATATACATCCGCATGCATCAGAAAGCAAATTAGGCTGCATGGAGGGCAGCTGTCTCAGGCAGACACAGCTATGGCCTGTAAGGACTGAGGCTGTGGACACTGTTGACTCTTCCAGACTTGGGAAGTATCAAGTGCTCTGTCTTTGGTTGCTGGCATTCTAGTGGAGGGTATCCCAAAAACAATGGGGCAGGATAGCTACAACAGGTGATAAGACAGAAACATGAAGCCAGGGTAGTCACTGGGACCTCCCTGAGAAAGTCTGAGAGGGGTGGCGGGGCCAGGACAGGTGCATATGGGGCCTATTTCCTTTTGAAAAGTAAGATGTACGTTTTACTTTTCCAGTTTGAAAAGTAAAACGCACGTCTCTATAAAGAACCTTTACCAGAATCATCTGATCTCAGTGGAATTCTGCCTTCTTTCACATAAGAGGCTAATAGAATCAAGACCACAAGTCTCAGAATAATCCCACATAATTTGTGTCATAGTCATGATACCCTCAGTGCTTTTATTTAAGTACAAAAATCCCCAATGCTTTTTGTTGTTGTTTTGTTTTTGTTTTTTTTAATTTCTTTATTGATTAAGGTATCACATATTTGTCCTCATCACCCCATTCCCATCCCACACCCCTCCCCACACATGCCCCCACCCCCCTGTTGTCCTTAACCGCTGGTTAGGCTCATATGCTTGCACACAAGTCCTTTGGTTGATCTCTCCCCTTTACCCCCACCCTTCCCTACCCTCCCTCTGAGGCCCGACAGTTTGATCCATGCCTCCTTGTTTCTGGGTCTGCTCTTGTTCATCAATCTATATTGTTCATTATTTCCCCTAGATGAGTGGGATCATGTGCTATTAGAAATACACTTATAAGAACCGAAAATGAGACAAGCAATAATGGTTATGGTGACAGGCAAATGAATCGGTCTGTAGTGAGTTTCTTTCTGGGCCAACAGTTCTTTTGAGACCCAATTTCAATGTCCAACAGTTCCTTATGTGTACATGTCAGCACTGACATTACAGTTCTGGATGGAGGACAAATGATGGTAATGCAGGTCTGACTCTCTCTGGTTTGGTCCTGGGCAACCTGCAGTGATGCACAGCTGCTAACTGCTAGTATGGGAAGGCCACATCAGCGTCTTCCATCTCTGGACTGCTTCTCTTCTGTCTTCATGGCTGGAGTAGTCCTGTCGTTTCCTCTCTGTTGCTGGAATCCACATGGTCTCGGAGTTGTTTTCTGAAAATATACAAACATATTCTCGACCAAAAGTTAATAAAGGAATATTTTCTATAAATTTGACTGGGGATCCTATTTCATTTTTTGCCCAAATGATTTTCCTCTGGCTTGTTTTGACACCTTGTGTGTTTTTCATGGGTGTCTTGCTTTTAGCCTTACAATTAATTTTCTAAAGTATTAATTTTCTAGATGTAATTTACTTACAGGATATTTTTCCTTACATGATATTCCTCTACCATCCCCTCCTTTTTTGATTAAAATGGTAGGAGGCTTTTGAAAATTTTATAATGTAGTCTTGATGGCTTTTAAATTTTAATTTTTTGCACTATAATATTACTGTTTTAGGTTCTTTACATGGTGCACAATTTTATCATGAGATGAAGTACCAATAAAGATTTTAGTTAACACTTTAGGAACACCTTGTTGTCCAGTACAATTAATTTTTCTAGAATATTCGCTTGTTTCAACTAGCCAATTTAAATTTGCCTGAAAACTTGACTACTATTTTACTGTCAAATTTATTACTCTAACAACAATCTTATTTTACCCTATAAATATTGGTGGAAGGGATTATTTGCCTTCTTGAGTAGGTCCTGAGCATTCCTGGTGGTAGGCTGGATTTAGATATCGTAAACCCACTTCGCCACACCATGGGTACAAGACAACTCAAACAATTCTTGTTGGAGTGAGAGGGAAGCTGCTGTCGGCCAAGTCTCTGTCGGTCATCTGGGTCCTTATCTGAGCTGGGCATGGGAAGCACGAAGCAGCCATGGGGGCAGGAGACCTCCCTCAGAAGGGGCTAGGGTTCAGGCCCCTGCAATGTTGTGGGGGTGAGGGTCTGTGCCCCACCTCTGTTGATCCCCAAATTCTCTCCTGATGGCCCCTCTGCGACTGTGCCTGTCTTAGGTTGTTCCTTCCTTGAGGAATCTTACCCGTCTCTGGCTAACCAGCCATCCTCCGGGGCCAAGCAGGGTGACGTGAGGTTCAGTTTTGTCTCCTTGGTAGCCTATGCCCCCGTGGCCTCCATGCCCAGCACCTGCCATGGGATCCCCTCGCCTGCTGGCGGGGCCCCAGCACTGATCACATGTCTTGTGGAACCTGGGTTTCTTCTCCAGGGAAGGCTCAGTTCGCCCCACTGGGTGAGAGACAGATCCATGGCACCCGTCATCACGAGACTTCAACCTCGACATTGAACAGAGAGCTCATGCAACAGCTGTGAGCAATTGAATTGTGAGAAGAGGGTCTCTCTTGGCCTAAAGGGTAACAGGGACCAATACAGAATGCTCAGGTGCCTTCCCAGGAGGCCCTCTACACAATGAGAAGGATTAAATCCTTACATGTCCTTTTTACATTGCTGCCAGACATTCAAAGAATTAGTTTGTACGTTTGCTTGGGATAATTGTATATTATGTTGTTGTAATTTCTAAAGTATCAAGAGACGTGTTAAGTTTGTCTCCAAGAACCAAACAAAGGTTTTTGTTTTTTTTTCCCGAAAGGTGTGAGGAACTATTATAAGTACTGGGGGTGTTCCAAATCTGGGAAAAATTTTAATGACAGTATAGAATAATATCATGCAAGGATATTCTTTGTTCTAGTCCATGGGAATTCCCTTTCAAACCGGCTGTCTATTTCTTTTTATATAGACAAGGTCTTAGTTACATTTTCTGCACCTCTACCGGGGGCACGTAGTGATAATAGTGACACCCTTTTTTTGGTGTCCACACAAGCCAGAAACCTCTCTTTAATTGTACACACAAAGGGGCATTATTTTGATTTCGTGTCATACAAAAGGGAAGCTGGGTGGAGACCCCTGTGTATTTATACTTTCTTGCCCCACCCATGGACCTCCTGGATGACCAAGGTGTTTGGTATTATTGTTAACTACATTAATCAGGGGATCAGCCCATGTAAGGGGTCTTACCCATGAGGGGTCAGGAACATAAAGTCAAAATACTTACCCTCTTGTCCCAGGTAAAATTACCGTACATCTGATGATTGCTAGCATGGCTAGAAAGGCGTTCTCAGGCATTCTTGGGTTTCTGATTACCTCACAATTTCTTCCCTGCGGTTTGATGTTCTGATTGATGTTTCTCTGTTTCTGGATCTATTTTTCCCCCCATCAGTTTATGTTGTTCATTATATTCCACAAATGCGTGAGATCATGTGATATTTATCTTTCTCTGCCTGGCTAATTTCACTAAGAATAATATTCTCCATCTCCATCCATATTGTTGCAAATGGTAAGAGCTCCTTCTTTTTTACCACAGCGTAGTATTCCATTGTGTAGATGTACCACAGTTTTTTAATCCACTCATCTGCTGATGGGCACTTAGGCTGTTTCCAAATCTTAGCTATGGTGAATTGTGCTGCTATGAACATAGGGGTGAATAAATCCTTTCTGATTGATATTTACAGTTTCTTGGGATATATTCCTAGAAGTGGCATCACTGGGTCAAATGGGAGTTCTATTTTTAGTTTTTTAAGGAAACTCCATAGTGTTCTCCACAGTGTGGCTGCACGAGTCTGCATTCCCACCAGCAGTGCACTAGGGTTCCTTTTTCACCACATCCTCGCCAGCACTTGTCATTGGTTGACTTGTTGATAATGGCCATTCTGACAGGTGTGAGATGGTACCGCATTGTTGTTTTGATTTGCATCTCTCTAATTATTAGTGAATTAGAGCAGGTTTTCATATGTCTCTTGGACTTCCTTCTGTCTTCTTTCAAAAAGTGTCTATTTAGATCAGATGCCCATTTTTTGATTGGGTTGTTTATCTTCTTTTTGTTAAGCTGCATGATTTCCCTGTAAATGTTGGAGATTAAACCCTTATCGTTGACATCATTGGCAAATATGTTCTCCCATGTAGTGGGCTTTCTTGTTGTTTTATTGATGGTTTCCTTTGCTGTGTAAAAGCTTTTTATTTTGATGTAGTCCCATTTGTTTATTTTCTCTTTAGCTTCCATTGCCCTAGGAGCAGTATCAGCGAAGAAGTTCTTTTGGCATATGTCAGAGATTTTTCTGCCTGTAGATTCCTCTAGTATTTTTATGGTTTCCTGTCTTATGTTTAGGTCCTTGATCCATTTTGAGTTTATTTTTGTGTATGGTGTAAGTTGGTGGTCTAGTTTCATTTTTTTGCATGTATCTGTCCAATTTTCCCAATACCATTTGTTGAAGAGACTGTCTTGACTCCATTGTATGTTCATGCCTCCTTTGTCAAATATTGATTGAGCATAGTGATTTGGATCGATTTCTGGGTTCTCTATTCTATTCCATTGAGCTATATGTCTGTTCTTGTGCCAATACCAGGCATTTTGAGAACAGTGGCTTTGTAATACAGCTTGAAATCTGGTATGGAGATCCCACCTACTTCGTTCTTCTTTCTCAGGATTGCTGTGGCTATTTGGGGTCTTTTTTTATTCCAAATGAATTTTTGGAAAGTTCGTTCTAGGTCTGTGAAGTATGCCGTTGGTATTTTAATGGGAAGTGCATTGAAATTATAGATTGCTTTGAGTAGTATGGACATTTTGATGATGTTGATTCTACCAATCCATGAACATGGTATGTTCTTCCATCTGTTTATGTCTTCCTCTATCTCTTTTTTCAGTGTTGTGTAGTTTTCCACTTATAGGTCTTTTACCTCCTTAGTTAAGTTTATTCCTAGGTATCTTAATTTTTTTTGGTGTAATGGTAAATGGGATTGCTTTTTTGGTCTCTCTTTCTGTAAGTTCATTATTGGTGTATAGAAATGCCATAGATTTCTTAGCATTTATTTTGTATCCTGCTACTCTGCCAAATTCATTTATTAAGTCTAGTAATTTTTTGATGGAGTCTTTAGGGTTTTCTATGTACAGTATCATTTCATCTGCAAATAAGGACAGTTTTACTTCTTCTTTTCCAATTTGGATGCCTTTTATTTCTTCTTCTTGTCTGATGGCAATGGCTAGTATTTCCAACACTATGTTGAACAGGAGTGGTGAGAGTGGGCATCCCTGTCTTGTTCCTGTTCTTAGGGAAATGGTTTTAGCTTTTGCCCATTGAGTATGATGTTGGCTGTGGGTTTGTCATATATGGCTTTTATTATGTTGAGGTATGATCCTTCTATTCCCAGCTTGCTGAGAGTTTTTATCAAGAAAGGGTGTTGGATTTTGTCAAATGCTTTTTCTGCATCAATTGATATGACTATATGGTTTTTATGTCTCAATTTGTTTATGTGATGTATCACGTTTATTGATTTGCGAATATTATACCATCCTTGCATCCCAGGGATAAATCCTACTTGGTCGTGGTGTATGATCTTTCTGATGTACTGCTGGAGCGATTTGCTAGAATTTTGTTGAGGATTTTGGCATCTATGTTCATGAGGGATATTGGCCTGTAATTCTCTTTCATTGTGTTATCTTTATCTGGTTTTGGTATTAGGGTGATGCTGGCTTCATAGAAGGAGCTTGGAAGTGTTCCTTCTTCTTGAATTTTCTGGAATAGTCTGAGGAGGATAGGTTTTAGCTCTTCCTTGAATGTTTTATAAAACTCCCCTGTGAAGCCGTCTGGCCCCGGGCTTTTGTTTGCTGGAAGCTTTTTGATAACTGCTTCAATTTCTTCCATAGTTATCAGCCTATTGAGATTTTTAGTCTCTTCCTGAGTAAGTTTTGGAAGGTTGTGTTTTTCTAGGAATGTGTCCATTTCCTCCAGGTTGTCTAGTTTGTTGGAGTAGAGTTGTTCATAGTATTTTTTGACAATCCTTTGTATTTCTGTGGGGTCTGTTATTAT
>JAJQQW010000040.1:0-34103 GCA_025583905.1 Ia io | reverse complement strand
ATATTCCCAGTATATCAAAATTCAGTAGAGATGTTCGAGTTCTGAAACGTATTCCAATAATTCTAGAGACACTCTGACACATCCCACAGGTCTGTTGTTTTGAG
Source organism: Ia io (assembly GCA_025583905.1). Lineage (NCBI taxonomy): Eukaryota > Metazoa > Chordata > Mammalia > Chiroptera > Vespertilionidae > Ia > Ia io. Next base: position 33,999 of record JAJQQW010000040.1, on the reverse strand, counting down.
CTCTGAGAGTTTTCATTTTAACACGGGTGTCATACCGGCTTTTAAAAGGCACATTAAAACGCTACTTGGAACACTAGCCTAACTACCATTTTCATTTCTTAGTGTTCTCAATACTTTCATTCTGTTCTATAGCTCTAGGAAAATGAATTTTTCAGTGTTTCATCAACTCCTTTTCCCGGTAACGCCAACTCCTTTTGACGGGAAAAATAAATGTAAACAGTGTCACACTCGGTCCTCTGCTGTTTGAACAAGATTTCCCAGTGACAAAATTGTGCTGTTCAGATATTCAGTCTATTGGAACATGTTTTCTTGTGTATGGAGCACATTTCTAAATATTTCCCTAGTCTGGAGTTGTGAATTCTCAGTGCGACACTCCCATTTGTCCAGTGGTTGAAGCTCATTCATTGTGAATTCCAAATGTTACTACACTGTGACCGTAACCCTGTACCTAAACCTCTAACCCAAACCCTAAAACTAGTCCTAATCTGTGCCTGAACCCTAGCTAGCCCGAACCCTTATCCTAACCCTAACCCTAGCCCAAACCCCAATTCTCAAACCCTAACACCAGAACTAACCTCGATGAGGTCATCACTCCCAGCTGGTCCCCTGGCCAAATCATCATCACCTGGGATCACTTGAGCCTGCCCACGTGGCCCCTCCCCCTTGGTGACGTCATCACTTCCGGTGGAACGGCCTAACCAGGCTTCTCTCAAAAAGCCAACACATTGACCCTGAATTACAAATGTAACCGGTATCCAACTCGGTTCTATGTTCTTTGAGCACGATCTCCTTGTCATGAAACAATGTTTTACAGATATTAGGGCCTTTATTTACGTATTCCTAGTGATTGAAGCACTTTCTTATATATTCACCTAGGTTATCATTGTGGATTTCCCGAGTTGGAGTCCCTTTATTCCAGTGACTCAAGCTCCTTCATTGTGAATTCCACTTTGGTTAAACAGCTTTTTTTTACAAATATACCATCACTTTAACCATTGTTACCACTTGAAAGCCTATCCCACCTTTCACAGCGCTTTGGAAACATATTCCCAGTATATCAAAATTCAGTAGAGATGTTCGAGTTCTGAAACGTATTCCAATAATTCTAGAGACACTCTGACACATCCCACAGGTCTGTTGTTTTGAGCTCTGAGAGTTTTCATTTTAACACGGGTGTCATACCGGCTTTTAAAAGGCACATTAAAACGCTACTTGGAACACTAGCCTAACTACCATTTTCATTTCTTAGTGTTCTCAATACTTTCATACTGTTCTATAGCTCTAGGAAAATGAATTTTTCAGTGTTTCATCAACTCCTTTTCCCGGTAACGCCAACTCCTTTTGACGGGAAAAATAAATGTAAACAGTGTCACACTCGGTCCTCTGCTGTTTGAACAAGATTTCCCAGTGAAAAAATTGTGCTGTTCAGATATTCAGTCTATTGGAACATGTTTTCTTGTGTATGGAGCACATTTCTAAATATTTCCCTAGTCTGGAGTTGTGAATTCTCAGTGCGACACTCCCATTTGTCCAGTGGTTGAAGCTCATTCATTGTGAATTCCAAATGTTACTACACTGTGACCCTAACCCTGTACCTAAACCTCTAACCCAAACCCTAAACCTAGTCCTAATCTGTGCCTGAACACTAGCTAGCCCGAACCCTTATCCTAACCCTAACCCTAGCCCAAACCCCAATTCTCTAACCCTAACACCAGAACTAACCTCGATGAGGTCATCACTCCCAGCTGGTCCCCTGGCCAAATCATCATCACCTGGGATCACTTGAGCCTGCCCACGTGGCCCCTCCCCCTTGGTGACGTCATCACTTCCTGTGGAAAGGCCTAACCAGGCTTCTCTCAAAAAGCCAACACATTGACCCTGATTTACAAATGTAACCAGTATCCAACTCGGTTCTATGTTCTTTGAGCACAATCTCCTTGTCATGAAACAATGTTTTACAGATATTAGGGCCTTTATTTACGTATTCCTAGTGATTGAAGCACTTTCTTATATATTCACCTAGGTTATCATTGTGGATTTCCCGAGTTGGAGTCCCTTTATTCCAGTGACTCAAGCTCCTTCATTGTGAATTCCAATTTGGTTAAAGAGCTTTTTTTTACAAATATACCAGCACTTTAACCATTGTTACCACTTGAAAGCCTATCCCACCTTTCACAGCGCTTTGGTAACATATTCCCAGTATATCAAAATTCAGTAGAGATGTTCGGGTTCTAAAACGTATTCCAAGAGTTCCAGAGAAACTCTGACACATCCCACAGGTCTGTTGTTTTGAGCTCTGAGAGTTTTCATTTTAACACGGGTGTCATACCGGCTTTTACAAGGCACATTAAAAACGGTACTTGGAACACTAGCCTAACTACCATTTTCATTTCTTAGTGTTCTCAATACTTTCATTCTGTTCTATAGCTCTAGGAAAATGAATTTTTCAGTGTTTCACCAACTCCTTTTCCCGGTAACGCCAACTCCTTTTGACGGGAAAAATAAATGTAAACAGTGTCACACTCGGTCCTCTGCTGTTTGAACAAGATTTCCCAGTGACAAAATTGTGCTGTTCAGATATTCAGTCTATTGGAACATGTTTTCTTGTGTATGGAGCACATTTCTAAATATTTCCCTAGTCTGGAGTTGTGAATTCTCAGTGCGACACTCCCATTTGTCCAGTGGTTGAAGCTCATTCATTGTGAATTCCAAATGTTACTACACTGTGACCGTAACCCTGTACCTAAACCTCTAACCCAAACCCTAAAACTAGTCCTAATCTGTGCCTGAACCCTAGCTAGCCCGAACACTTTCCTAACCCTAACCCTAGCCCAAACCCCAATTCTCAAACCCTAACACCAGAACTAACCTCGATGAGGTCATCACTCCCAGCTGGTCCCCTGGCCAAATCATCATCACCTGGGATCACTTGAGCCTGCCCACGTGGCCCCTCCCCCTTGGTGACGTCATCACTTCCTGTGGAAAGGCCTAACCAGGCTTCTCTCAAAAAGCCAACACATTGACCCTGATTTACAAATGTAACCAGTATCCAACTCGGTTCTATGTTCTTTGAGCACAATCTCCTTGTCATGAAACAATGTTTTACAGATATTAGGGCCTTTATTTACGTATTCCTAGTGATTGAAGCACTTTCTTATATATTCACCTAGGTTATCATTGTGGATTTCCCGAGTTGGAGTCCCTTTATTCCAGTGACTCAAGCTCCTTCATTGTGAATTCCAATTTGGTTAAAAGAGCTTTTTTTTTACAAATATACCAGCACTTTAACCATTGTTACCACTTGAAAGCCTATCCCACCTTTCACAGCGCTTTGGTAAACATATTCCCAGTATATCAAAATTCAGTAGAGATGTTCGGGTTCTAAAAACGTATTCCAAGAGTTCCAGAGAAACTCTGACACATCCCACAGGTCTGTTGTTTTGAGCTCTGAGAGTTTTCATTTTAACACGGGTGTCATACCGGCTTTTAAAGGCACATTAAAACGGTACTTGGAACACTAGCCTAACTACCATTTTCATTTCTTAGTGTTCTCAATACTTTCATTCTGTTCTATAGCTCTAGGAAAATGAATTTTTCAGTGTTTCACCAACTCCTTTTCCCGGTAACGCCAACTCCTTTTGACGGGAAAAATAAATGTAAACAGTGTCACACTCGGTCCTCTGCTGTTTGAACAAGATTTCCCAGTGAAAAAATTGTGCTGTTCAGATATTCAGTCTATTGGAACATGTTTTCTTGTGTATGGAGCACATTTCTAAATATTTCCCTAGTCTGGAGTTGTGAATTCTCAGTGCGACACTCCCATTTGTCCAGTGGTTGAAGCTCATTCATTGTGAATTCCAAATGTTACTACACTGTGACCGTAACCCTGTACCTAAACCTCTAACCCAAACCCTAAAACTAGTCCTAATCTGTGCCTGAACCCTAGCTAGCCCGAACACTTTCCTAACCCTAACCCTAGCCCAAACCCCAATTCTCAAACCCTAACACCAGAACTAACCTCGATGAGGTCATCACTCCCAGCTGGTCCCCTGGCCAAATCATCATCACCTGGGATCACTTGAGCCTGCCCACGTGGCCCCTCCCCCTTGGTGACGTCATCACTTCCGGTGGAAAGGGCCTAACCAGGCTTCTCTCAAAAAGCCAACACATTAACCCTGAATTACAAATGTAACCAGTATCCAACTCGGTTCTATGTTCTTTGAGCACGATCTCCTTGTCATGAAACAATGTTTTACAGATATTAGGGCCTTTATTTACGTATTCCTAGTGATTGAAGCACTTTCTTATATATTCACCTAGGTTATCATTGTGGATTTCCCGAGTTGGAGTCCCTTTATTCCAGTGACTCAAGCTCCTTCATTGTGAATTCCAATTTGGTTAAACAGCTTTTTTTTACAAATATACCAGCACTTTAACCATTGTTACCACTTGAAAGCCTATCCCACCTTTCACAGCGCTTTGGAAACATATTCCCAGTATATCAAAATTCAGTAGAGATGTTCGGGTTCTAAAACGTATTCCAAGAGTTCCAGAGAAACTCTGACACATCCCACAGGTCTGTTGTTTTGAGCTCTGAGAGTTTTCATTTTAACACGGGTGTCATACCGGCTTTTAAAAGGCACATTAAAACGCTACTTGGAACACTAGCCTAACTACCATTTTCATTTCTTAGTGTTCTCAATACTTTCATTCTGTTCTATAGCTCTAGGAAAATGAATTTTTCAGTGTTTCACCAACTCCTTTTCCCGGTAACGCCAACTCCTTTTGACGGGAAAAATAAATGTAAACAGTGTCACACTCGGTCCTCTGCTGTTTGAACAAGATTTCCCAGTGACAAAATTGTGCTGTTCAGATATTCAGTCTATTGGAACATGTTTTCTTGTGTATGGAGCACATTTCTAAATATTTCCCTAGTCTGGAGTTGTGAATTCTCAGTGCGACACTCCCATTTGTCCAGTGGTTGAAGCTCATTCATTGTGAATTCCAAATGTTACTACACTGTGACCGTAACCCTGTACCTAAACCTCTAACCCAAACCCTAAACCTAGTCCTAATCTGTGCCTGAACCCTAGCTAGCCCGAACCCTTATCCTAACCCTAACCCTAGCCCAAACCCCAATTCTCTAACCCTAACACCAGAACTAACCTCGATGAGGTCATCACTCCCAGCTGGTCCCCTGGCCAAATCATCATCACCTGGGATCACTTGAGCCTGCCCACGTGGCCCCTCCCCCTTGGTGACGTCATCACTTCCGTGGAAAGGCCTAACCAGGCTTCTCTCAAAAAGCCAACACATTGACCCTGAATTATAAATGTAACCGGTATCCAACTCGGTTCTATGTTCTTTGAACACGATCTCCTTGTCATGAAACAATGTTTTACTGATATTAGGGCCTTTATTTACGTATTCCTAGTGATTGAAGCACTTTCTTATATATTCACCTAGGTTATCATTGTGGATTTCCCGAGTTGGAGTCCCTTTATTCCAGTGACTCAAGCTCCTTCATTGTGAATTCCAATTTGGTTAAACAGCTTTTTTTTACAAAGATACCAGCACTTTAACCATTGTTACCACTTGAAAGCCTATCCCACCTTTCACAGCGCTTTGGTAACATATTCCCAGTATATCAAAATTCAGTAGAGATGTTCGGGTTCTAAAACGTATTCCAAGAGTTCTAGAGACACTCTGACACATCCCACAGGTCTGTTGTTTTGAGCTCTGAGAGTTTTCATTTTAACACGGGTGTCATACCGGCTTTTAAAAGGCACATTAAAAACGCTACTTGGAACACTAGCCTAACTACCATTTTCATTTCTTAGTGTTCTCAATACTTTCATTCTGTTCTATAGCTCTAGGAAAATGAATTTTTCAGTGTTTCACCAACTCCTTTTCCCGGTAACGCCAACTCCTTTTGACGGGAAAAATAAATGTAAACAGTGTCACACTCGGTCCTCTGCTGTTTGAACAAGATTTCCCAGTGACAAAATTGTGCTGTTCAGATATTCAGTCTATTGGAACATGTTTTCTTGTGTATGGAGCACATTTCTAAATATTTCCCTAGTCTGGAGTTGTGAATTCTCAGTGCGACACTCCCCTTTGTCCAGTGGTTGAAGCTCATTCATTGTGAATTCCAAATGTTACTACACTGTGACCGTAACCCTGTACCTAAACCTCTAACCCAAACCCTAAACCTAGTCCTAATCTGTGCCTGAACCCTAGCTAGCCCGAACCCTTATCCTAACCCTAACCCTAGCCCAAACCCCAATTCTCAAACCCTAACACCAGAACTAACCTCGATGAGGTCATCACTCCCAGCTGGTCCCCTGGCCAAATCATCATCACCTGGGATCACTTGAGCCTGCCCACGTGGCCCCTCCCCCTTGGTGACGTCATCACTTCCGGTGGAAAGGCCTAACCAGGCTTCTCTCAAAAAGCCAACACATTGACCCTGAATTATAAATGTAACCAGTATCCAACTCGGTTCTATGTTCTTTGAACACGATCTCCTTGTCATGAAACAATGTTTTACAGATATTAGGGCCTTTATTTACGTATTCCTAGTGATTGAAGCACTTTCTTATATATTCACCTAGGTTATCATTGTGGATTTCCCGAGTTGGAGTCCCTTTATTCCAGTGACTCAAGCTCCTTCATTGTGAATTCCAATTTGGTTAAAAGAGCTTTTTTTTACAAATATACCAGCACTTTAACCATTGTTACCACTTGAAAGCCTATCCCACCTTTCACAGCGCTTTGGAAACATATTCCCAGTATATCAAAAATTCAGTAGAGATGTTCGAGTTCTAAAACGTATTCCAAGAGTTCTAGAGACACTCTGACACATCCCACAGGTCTGTTGTTTTGAGCTCTGAGAGTTTTCATTTTAACACGGGTGTCATACCGGCTTTTAAAAGGCACATTAAAACGCTACTTGGAACACTAGCCTAACTACCATTTTCATTTCTTAGTGTTCTCAATACTTTCATACTGTTCTATAGCTCTAGGAAAATGAATTTTTCAGTGTTTCACCAACTCCTTTTCCCGGTAACGCCAACTCCTTTTGACGGGAAAAATAAATGTAAACAGTGTCACACTCGGTCCTCTGCTGTTTGAACAAGATTTCCCAGTGAAAAAATTGTGCTGTTCAGATATTCAGTCTATTGGAACATGTTTTCTTGTGTATGGAGCACATTTCTAAATATTTCCCTAGTCTGGAGTTGTGAATTCTCAGTGCGACACTCCCCCATTTGTCCAGTGGTTGAAGCTCATTCATTGTGAATTCCAAATGTTACTACACTGTGACCCTAACCCTGTACCTAAACCTCTAACCCAAACCCTAAACCTAGTCCTAATCTGTGCCTGAACACTAGCTAGCCCGAACCCTTATCCTAACCCTAACCCTAGCCCAAACCCCAATTCTCAAACCCTAACACCAGAACTAACCTCGATGAGGTCATCACTCCCAGCTGGTCCCCTGGCCAAATCATCATCACCTGGGATCACTTGAGCCTGCCCACGTGGCCCCTCCCCCTTGGTGACGGCATCACTTCCGGTGGAAAGGCCTAACCAGGCTTCTCTCAAAAAGCCAACACATTGACCCTGAATTATAAATGTAACCAGTATCCAACTCGGTTCTATGTTCTTTGAACACGATCTCCTTGTCATGAAACAATGTTTTACAGATATTAGGGCCTTTATTTACGTATTCCTAGTGATTGAAGCACTTTCTTATATATTCACCTAGGTTATCATTGTGGATTTCCCGAGTTGGAGTCCCTTTATTCCAGTGACTCAAGCTCCTTCATTGTGAATTCCAATTTGGTTAAAGAGCTTTTTTTTACAAATATACCAGCACTTTAACCATTGTTACCACTTGAAAGCCTATCCCACCTTTCACAGCGCTTTGGTAAATATATTCCCAGTATATCAAAATTCAGTAGAGATGTTCGGGTTCTAAAACGTATTCCAAGAGTTCCAGAGACACTCTGACACATCCCACAGGTCTGTTGTTTTGAGCTCTGAGAGTTTTCATTTTAACACGGGTGTCATACCGGCTTTTAAAAGGCACATTAAAACGCTACTTGGAACACTAGCCTAACTACCATTTTCATTTCTTAGTGTTCTCAATACTTTCATTCTGTTCTATAGCTCTAGGAAAATGAATTTTTCAGTGTTTCACCAACTCCTTTTCCCGGTAACGCCAACTCCTTTTGACGGGAAAAAATAAATGTAAACAGTGTCACACTCGGTCCTCTGCTGTTTGAACAAGATTTCCCAGTGACAAAATTGTGCTGTTCAGATATTCAGTCTATTGGAACATGTTTTCTTGTGTATGGAGCACATTTCTAAATATTTCCCTAGTCTGGAGTTGTGAATTCTCAGTGCGACACTCCCCTTTGTCCAGTGGTTGAAGCTCATTCATTGTGAATTCCAAATGTTACTACACTGTGACCCTAACCCTGTACCTAAACCTCTAACCCAAACCCTAAACCTAGTCCTAATCTGTGCCTGAACCCTAGCTAGCCCGAACCATTATCCTAACCCTAACCCTAGCCCAAACCCCAATTCTCTAACCCCTAACACCAGAACTAACCTCGATGAGGTCATCACTCCCAGCTGGTCCCCTGGCCAAATCATCATCACCTGGGATCACTTGAGCCTGCCCACGTGGCCCCTCCCCCTTGGTGACGTCATCACTTCCGGTGGAAGCGGCCTAACCAGGCTTCTCTCAAAAAGCCAACACATTGACCCCTGAATTATAAATGTAACCGGTATCCAACTCGGTTCTATGTTCTTTGAGCACGATCTCCTTGTCATGAAACAATGTTTTACAGATATTAGGGCCTTTATTTACGTATTCCTAGTGATTGAAGCACTTTCTTATATATTCACCTAGGTTATCATTGTGGATTTCCCGAGTTGGAGTCCCTTTATTCCAGTGACTCAAGCTCCTTCATTGTGAATTCCAATTTGGTTAAACAGCTTTTTTTTTTTTACAAATATACCAGCACTTTAACCATTGTTACCACTTGAAAGCCTATCCCACCTTTCACAGCGCTTTGGAAACATATTCCCAGTATATCAAAATTCAGTAGAGATGTTCGGGTTCTAAAACGTATTCCAAGAGTTCCAGAGAACTCTGACACATCCCACAGGTCTGTTGTTTTGAGCTCTGAGAGTTTTCATTTTAACACGGGTGTCATACCGGCTTTTAAAAGGCACATTAAAACGCTACTTGGAACACTAGCCTAACTACCATTTTCATTTCTTAGTGTTCTCAATACTTTCATTCTGTTCTATAGCTCTAGGAAAATGAATTTTTCAGTGTTTCACCAACTCCTTTTCCCGGTAACGCCAACTCCTTTTGACGGGAAAAATAAATGTAAACAGTGTCACACTCGGTCCTCTGCTGTTTGAACAAGATTTCCCAGTGACAAAATTGTGCTGTTCAGATATTCAGTCTATTGGAACATGTTTTCTTGTGTATGGAGCACATTTCTAAATATTTCCCTAGTCTGGAGTTGTGAATTCTCAGTGCGACACTCCCATTTGTCCAGTGGTTGAAGCTCATTCATTGTGAATTCCAAATGTTACTACACTGTGACCCTAACCCTGTAACCTAAACCTCTAACCCAAACCCTAAAACCTAGTCCTAATCTGTGCCTGAACCCTAGCTAGCCCGAACCCTTATCCTAACCCTAACCCTAGCCCAAACCCCAATTCTCAAACCCTAACACCAGAACTAACCTCGATGAGGTCATCACTCCCAGCTGGTCCCCTGGCCAAATCATCATCACCTGGGATCACTTGAGCCTGCCCACGTGGCCCCTCCCCCTTGGTGACGTCATCACTTCCAGTGGAAAGGCCTAACCAGGCTTCTCTCAAAAAGCCAACACATTGACCCTGAATTATAAATGTAACCGGTATCCAACTCGGTTCTATGTTCTTTGAGCACGATCTCCTTGTCATGAAACAATGTTTTACAGATATTAGGGCCTTTATTTACGTATTCCTAGTGATTGAAGCACTTTCTTATATATTCACCTAGGTTATCATTGTGGATTTCCCGAGTTGGAGTCCCTTTATTCCAGTGACTCAAGCTCCTTCATTGTGAATTCCAATTTGGTTAAAGAGCTTTTTTTTACAAATATACCAGCACTTTAACCATTGTTACCACTTGAAAGCCTATCCCACCTTTCACAGCGCTTTGGTAAACATATTCCCAGTATATCAAAATTCAGTAGAGATGTTTGGGTTCTAAAACGTATTCCAAGAGTTCCAGAGAAACTCTGACACATCCCACAGGTCTGTTGTTTTGAGCTCTGAGAGTTTTCATTTTAACACGGGTGTCATACCGGCTTTTAAAAGGCACATTAAAACGCTACTTGGAACACTAGCCTAACTACCATTTTCATTTCTTAGTGTTCTCAATACTTTCATTCTGTTCTATAGCTCTAGGAAAATGAATTTTTCAGTGTTTCACCAACTCCTTTTCCCGGTAACGCCAACTCCTTTTGACGGGAAAAATAAATGTAAACAGTGTCACACTCGGTCCTCTGCTGTTTGAACAAGATTTCCCAGTGACAAAATTGTGCTGTTCAGATATTCAGTCTATTGGAACATGTTTTCTTGTGTATGGAGCACATTTCTAAATATTTCCCTAGTCTGGAGTTGTGAATTCTCAGTGCGACACTCCCATTTGTCCAGTGGTTGAAGCTCATTCATTGTGAATTCCAAATGTTACTACACTGTGACCCTAACCCTGTACCTAAACCTCTAACCCAAACCCTAAAACGTAGTCCTAATCTGTGCCTGAACCCTAGCTAGCCCGAACCCTTATCCTAACCCTAACCCTAGCCCAAACCCCAATTCTCTAACCCTAACACCAGAACTAACCTCGATGAGGTCATCACTCCCAGCTGGTCCCCTGGCCAAATCATCATCACCTGGGATCACTTGAGCCTGCCCACGTGGCCCCCTCCCCTTTGGTGACGTCATCACTTCCGGTGGAAAGGCCTAACCAAGCTTCTCTCAAAGAGCCAACACATTGACCCTGAATTATAAATGTAACCCGTATCCAACTCGGTTCTATGTTCTTTGAACACGATCTCCTTGTCATGAAACAATGTTTTACAGATATTAGGGCCTTTATTTACGTATTCCTAGTGATTGAAGCACTTTGTTATATATTCACCTAGGTTATCATTGTGGATTTCCCGAGTTGGAGTCCCTTTATTCCAGTGACTCAAGCTCCTTCATTGTGAATTCCAATTTGGTTAAACAGCTTTTTTTTACAAATATACCAGCACTTTAACCATTGTTACCACTTGAAAGCCTATCCCACCTTTCACAGCGCTATGGTAACATATTCCCAGTATATCAAAATTCTGTAGAGATGTTCGGGTTCTAAAACGTATTCCAAGAGCTCTAGAGACACTCTGACACATCCCACAGGTCTCTTGTTTTGAGCTCTGAGAGTTTTCATTTTAACACGGGTGTCATACCGGCTTTTAAAAGGCACACATTAAAACGCTACTTGGAACACTAGCCTAACTACCATTTTCATTTCTTAGTGTTCTCAATACTTTCATTCTGTTCTATAGCTAGCTCTAGGAAAATGAATTTTTCAGTGTTTCACCAACTCCTTTTCCCGGTAACGCCAACTCCTTTTGACGGGAAAAATAAATGTAAACAGTGTCACACTCGGTCCTCTGCTGTTTGAACAAGATTTCCCAGTGACAAAATTGTGCTGTTCAGATACTCAGTCTATTGGAACATGTTTTCTTGTGTATGGAGCACATTTCTAAATATTTCCCTAGTCTGGAGTTGTGAATTCTCAGTGCGACACTCCCATTTGTCCAGTGGTTGAAGCTCATTCGTTGTGAATTCCAAATGTTACTACACTGTGACCCTAACCCTGTACCTAAACCTCTAACCCAAACCCTAAACCTAGTCCTAATCTGTGCCTGAACCCTAGCTAGCCCGAACCCTTATCCTAACCCTAATCCTAGCCCAAACCCCAATTCTCTAACCCTAACACCATAACTAACCTCGATGAAGTCATCACTCCCAGCTGGTCCCCTGGCCAAATCATCATCACCTGTGATCACTTGAGCCTGCCCACGTGGCCCCTCCCCTTTGGTGACGTCATCACTTCCGGTGGAAAGGCCTAACCAGGCTTCTCTCAAAGAGCCAACACATTGACCCTGAATTATAAATGTAACCGGTATCCAACTCGGTTCTCTGTTCTTTGAGCACGATCTCCTTGTCATGAAACAATGTTTTACAGATATTAGGGCCTTTATTTACGTATTCCTAGTGATTGAAGCACTTTCTTATATATTCACCTAGGTTGTCATTGTGGATTTCCCGAGTTGGAGTCCCTTTATTCCAGTGACTCAAGCTCCTTCATTGTGAATTCCAATTTGGTTAAACAGCTTTTTTTTACAAATATACCAGCACTTTAACCATTGTTACCACTTGAAAGCCTATCCCACCTTTCACAGCGCTTTGGTAACATATTCCCAGTATATCAAAATTCTGTAGAGATGTTCGGGTTCTAAAACGTATTCCAAGAGCTTCTAGAGACACTCTGACACATCCCACAGGTCTGTTGTTTTGAGCTCTGAGAGTTTTCATTTTAACACGGGTGTCATACCGGCTTTTAAAAAGGCACATTAAAACGCTACTTGGAACACTAGCCTAACTACCATTTTCATTTCTTAGTGTTCTCAATACTTTCATTCTGTTCTATAGCTCTAGGAAAATGAATTTTTCAGTGTTTCACCAACTCCTTTTCCCGGTAACGCCAACTCCTTTTGACGGGAAAAATAAATGTAAACAGTGTCACACTCGGTCCTCTACTGTTTGAACAAGATTTCCCAGTGACAAAATTGTGCTGTTCAGATATTCAGTCTATTGGAACATGTTTTCTTGTGTATAGAGCACATTTCTAAATATTTCCCTAGTCTGGAGTTGTGAATTCTCAGTGCGACACTCCCATTTGTCCAGTGGTTGAAGCTCATTCATTGTGAATTCCAAATGTTACTACACTGTGACCGTAACCCTGTACCTAAACCTCTAACCCAAACCCTAAACCTAGTCCTAATCTGTGCCTGAAACCTAGCTTGTCCGAACCCTTATCCTAACCCTAACCCTAGCCCAAACCCCAATTCTCAAACCCTAACACCAGAACTAACCTCGATGAGGTCATCACTCCCAGCTGGTCCCCTGGCCAAATCATCATCACCTGGGATCACTTGAGCCTGCCCACGTGGCCACTCCCCCTTGGTGACGTCATCACTTCCTGTGGAAAGGCCTAACCAGGCTTCTCTCAAAAAGCCAACACATTGACCCTGATTTACAAATGTAACCAGTATCCAACTCGGTTCTATGTTCTTTGAGCACAATCTCCTTGTCATGAAACAATGTTTTACAGATATTAGGGCCTTTATTTAAGTATTCCTAGTGATTGAAGCACTTTCTTATATATTCACCTAGGTTATCATTGTGGATATCCCGAGTTGGAGTCCCTTTATTCCAGTGACTCAAGCTCCTTCATTGTGAATTCCAATTTGGTTAAAGAGCTTTTTTTTACAAATATACCAGCACTTTAACCATTGTTACCACTTGAAAGCCTATCCCACCTTTCACAGCGCTTTGGTAACATATTCCCAGTATATCAAAATTCAGTAGAGATGTTCGGGTTCTAAAACGTATTCCAAGAGTTCCAGAGAAACTCTGACACATCCCACAGGTCTGTTGTTTTGAGCTCTGAGAGTTTTCATTTTAACACGGGTGTCATACCGGCTTTTACAAGGCACATTAAAACGGTACTTGGAACACTAGCCTAACTACCATTTTCATTTCTTAGTGTTCTCAATACTTTCATTCTGTTCTATAGCTCTAGGAAAATGAATTTTTCAGTGTTTCACCAACTCCTTTTCCCGGTAACGCCAACTCCTTTTGACGGGAAAAATAAATGTAAACAGTGTCACACTCGGTCCTCTGCTGTTTGAACAAGATTTCCCAGTGACAAAATTGTGCTGTTCAGATACTCAGTCTATTGGAACATGTTTTCTTGTGTATGGAGCACATTTCTAAATATTTCCCTAGTCTGGAGTTGTGAATTCTCAGTGCGACACTCCCATTTGTCCAGTGGTTGAAGCTCATTCATTGTGAATTCCAAATGTTACTACACTGTGACCGTAACCCTGTACCTAAACCTCTAACCCAAACCCTAAAACTAGTCCTAATCTGTGCCTGAACCCTAGCTAGCCCGAACCATTATCCTAACCCTAACCCTAGCCCAAACCCCAATTCTCAAACCCTAACACCAGAACTAACCTCGATGAGGTCATCACTCCCAGCTGGTCCCCTGGCCAAATCATCATCACCTGGGATCACTTGAGCCTGCCCACGTGGCCCCTCCCCCTTGGTGACGTCATCACTTCCGGTGGAACGGCCAAATCAGGCTTCTCTCAAAAAGCCAACACATTGACCCTGAATTATAAATGTAACCCGTATCCAACTCGGTTCTATGTTCTTTGAACACGATCTCCTTGTCATGAAACAATGTTTTACTGATATTAGGGCCTTTATTTACGTACTCCTAGTGATTGAATCACTTTCTTATATATTCAACTAGGTTATCATTGTGGATTTCCCGAGTTGGAGTCCCTTTATTCCAGTGACTCAAGCTCCTTCATTGTGAATTCCAATTTGGTTAAACAGCTTTTTTTTACAAAGATACCAGCACTTTAACCAATGTTACCACTTGAAAGTCTATCCTACCTTTCACAGCGCTTTGGAAGCATATTCCCAGTATATCAAAATTCAGTAGAGATGTTCGGGTTCTAAAACGTATTCCAAGAGTTCTAGAGACACTCTGACACATCCCACAGGTCTGTTGTTTTGAGCTCTGAGAGTTTTCATTTTAACACGCGTGTCATACCGGCTTTTAAAAGGCACATTAAAACGCTACTTGGAACACTAGCCTAACTACCATTTTCATTTCTTAGTGTTCTCAATACTTTCATACTGTTCTATAGCTCTAGGAAAATGAATTTTTCAGTGTTGCACCAACTCCTTTTCCCGGTAACGCCAACTCCTTTTGACGGGAAAAATAAATGTAAACAGTGTCACACTCGGTCCTCTGCAGTTTGAACAAGATTTCCCAGTGACAAAATTGTGCTGTTCAGATATTCAGTCTATTGGAACATGTTTTCTTGTGTATGGAGCACATTTCTAAATATTTCCCTAGTCTGGAGTTGTGAATTCTCAGTGCGACACTCCCCTTTGTCCAGTGGTTGAAGCTCATTCATTGTGAATTCCAAATGTTACTACACTGTGACCGTAACCCTGTACCTAAACCTCTAACCCAAACCCTAAACCTAGTCCTAATCTGTGCCTGAACCCTAGCTAGCCCGAACCCTTATCCTAACCCTAACCCTAGCCCAAACCCCAATTCTCTAACCCTAACACCAGAACTAACCTCGATGAGGTCATCACTCCCAGCTGGTCCCCTGGCCAAATCATCATCACCTGGGATCACTTGAGCCTGCCCACGTGGCCCCTCCCCCTTGGTGATGTCATCACTTCCGGTGGAACGGCCTAACCAGGCTTCTCTCAAAAAGCCAACACATTGACCCTGAATTATAAATGTAACCGGTATCCAACTCGGTTCTATGTTCTTTGAACACGATCTCCTTGTCATGAAACAATGTTTTACAGATATTAGGGCCTTTATTTACGTATTCCTAGTGTATGAAGCACTTTCTTATATATTCACCTAGGTTATCATTGTGGATTTCCCGAGTTGGAGTCCCTTTATTCCAGTGACTCAAGCTCCTTCAGTGTGAATTCCAATTTGGTTAAACAGCTTTTTTTTACAAAGATACGAGCACTTTAACCATTGTTACCACTTGAAAGTCTATCCTACCTTTAACAGCGCTTTCGAAACATATTCCCAGTATATCAAAATTCAGTAGAGATGTTCGAGTTCTAAAACGTATTCCAAGAGTTCCAGAGACACTCTGACACATCCCACAGGTCTGTTGTTTTGAGCTCTGAGAGTTTTCATTTTAACACGGGTGTCATACCGGCTTTTAAAAGGCACATTAAAACGCTACTTGGAACACTAGCCTAACTACCATTTTCATTTCTTAGTGTTCTCAATACTTTCATACTGTTCTATAGCGCTAGGAAAATGAATTTTTCAGTGTTTCACCAACTCCTTTCCCGGTAACGCCAACTCCTTTTGACGGGAAAAATAAATGTAAACAGAGTCACACTCGGAACTCTGCTGTTTGAACCAGATTTCCGAGTGACAAAATTGTGCTGTTCAGATATTCAGTCTATTGGAACATGTTTTCTTGTGTATGGAGCACATTTCTAAATATTTCCCTAGTCTGGAGTTGTATATTCTCAGTGCGACACTCCCGTTTGTCCAGTGGTTGAAGCTCATTCATTGTGAATTCCAAATGTTACTACACTGTGACCCTAACCCTGTACCTAAACCTCTAACCCAAACCCTAAACCTAGTCCTAATCTGTGCCTGAACACTAGCTAGCCCGAACCCTTATCCTAACCCTAACCCTAGCCCAAACCCCAATTCTCAAACCCTAACACCAGAACTAACCTCGAAGAGGTCATCACTCCCAGCTGGTCCCCTGGCCAAATCATCATCACCTGGGATCACTTGAGCCTGCCCACGTGGCCACTCCCCCTTGGTGACCTCATCACTTCCGGTAGAACGGCCTAACCAGGCTTCTCTCAAAAAGCCAACACATTGACCCTGAATTATAAATGTAACCGGTATCCAACTCGGTTCTATGTTCTTTGAACACGATCTCCTTGTCATGAAACAATGTTTTACAGATATTAGGGCCTTTATTTACGTATTCCTAGTGATTGAAGCACTTTCTTATGCATTCACCTAGGTTATCATTGTGGATTTCCCGAGTTGGAGTCCCTTTATTCCAGTGACTCAAGCTCCTTCATTGTGAATTCTAATTTGGTTAAAGAGCTTTTTTTTACAAATATACCAGCACTTTAACCATTGTTACCACTTGAAAGCCTATCCCACCTTTCACAGCGCTTTGGAAATATATTCCCAGTATATCAAAATTCAGTAGAGATGTTCGAGTTCTGAAACGTATTCCAATAATTCTAGAGACACTCTGACACATCCCACAGGTCTGTTGTTTTGAGCTCTGAGAGTTTTCATTTTAACACGGGTGTCATACCGGCTTTTAAAAGGCACATTAAAACGCTATTTGGTACACTAGCCTAACCACCATTTTTATTTCTTAGTGTTCTCAATACTTTCATACTGTTCTATAGCTCTAGGAAAATGAATTTTTCAGTGTTTCATCAACTCCTTTTCCCGGTAACGCCAACTCCTTTTGACGGGAAAAATAAATGTAAACAGTGTCACACTCGGTCCTCTGCTGTTTCAACCAGATTTCCCAGTGACAAAATTGTGCTGTTCAGATATTCAGTCTATTGGAACATGTTTTCTTGTGTATGGAGCACATTTCTAAATATTTCCCTAGTCTGGAGTTGTGAATTCTCAGTGCGACACTCCCATTTGTCCAGTGGTTGAAGCTCATTCATTGTGAATTCCAAATGTTACTACACTGTGGCCCTAACCCTGTACCTAAACCTCTAACCCAAACCCTAAACCTAGTCCTAATCTGTGCCTGAACCCTAGCTAGCCCGAACCATTATCCTAACCCTATCCCTAGCCCAAACCCCAATTCTCTAACCCTAACACCAGAACTAACCTCGATGAGGTCATCACTCCCAGCTGGTCCCCTGGCCAAATCATCATCACCTGGGATCACTTGAGCCTGCCCACGTGGCCCCTCCCCCTTGGTGACGTCATCACTTCCGATGGAAGCGCCTAACCAGGCTTCTCTCAAAAAGCCAACACATTGACCCTGAATTATAAATGTAACCGGTATCCAACTCGGTTCTATGTTCTTTGAGCACGATCTCCTTGTCATGAAACAATGTTTTACAGATATTAGGGCCTTTATTTACGTATTCCTAGTGATTGAAGCACTTTCTTATATATTCACCTAGGTTATCATTGTGGATTTCCCGAGTTGGAGTCCCTTTATTCCAGTGACTCAAGCTCCTTCATTGTGAATTCCAATTTGGTTAAACAGCTTTTTTTTACAAATATACCAGCACTTTAACCATTGTTACCACTTGAAAGCCTATCCCACCTTTCACAGCGCTTTGGTAACATATTCTGAGTATATCAAAATTCAGTAGAGATGTTTGGGTTCTAAAACGTATTCCAAGAGTTCCAGAGAAACTCTGACACATCCCACAGGTCTGTTGTTTTGAGCTCTGAGAGTTTTCATTTTAACACGGGTGTCATACCGGCTTTTAAAAGGCACATTAAAACGCTACTTGGAACACTAGCCTAACTACCATTTTCATTTCTTAGTGTTCTCAATACTTTCATTCTGTTCTATAGCTCTAGGAAAATGAATTTTTCAGTGTTTCACCAACTCCTTTTCCCCGGTAACGCCAACTCCTTTTGACGGGAAAAATAAATGTAAACAGTGTCACACTCGGTCCTCTGTTGTTTGAACAAGATTTCCTAGTGACAAAATTGTGCTGTTCAGATACTCAGTCTATTGGAACATGTTTTCTTGTGTATGGAGCACATTTCTAAATATTTCCCTAGTCTGGAGTTGTGAATTCTCAGTGCGACACTCCCATTTGTCCAGTGGTTGAAGCTCATTCGTTGTGAATTCCAAATGTTACTACACTGTGACCCTAACCCTGTACCTAAACCTCTAACCCAAACCCTAAACCTAGTCCTAATCTGTGCCTGAACCCTAGTTAGCCCGAACCCTTATCCTAACCCTAACCCTAGCCCAAACTCCAATTCTCAAACCCTAACACCAGAACTAACCTCGATGAGGTTATCACTCCCAGCTGGTCCCCTGGCCAAATCATCATCACCTGGGATCACTTGAGCCTGCCCACGTGGCCCCTCCCCCTTGGTGACGTCATCACTTCCGATGGAAGCGCCTAACCAGGCTTCTCTCAAAAAGCCAACACATTGACCCTGAATTATAAATGTAACCGGTATCCAACTCGGTTCTATGTTCTTTGAGCACGATCTCCTTGTCATGAAACAATGTTTTACAGATATTAGGGCCTTTATTTACGTATTCCTAGTGATTGAAGCACTTTCTTATATATTCACCTAGGTTATCATTGTGGATTTCCCGAGTTGGAGTCCCTTTATTCCAGTGACTCAAGCTCCTTCATTGTGAATTCCCATTTGGTTAAAGAGCTTTTTTTTACAAATATACCAGCACTTTAACCATTGTTACCACTTGAAAGCCTATCCCACCTTTCACAGCGCTTTGGTAACATATTCTGAGTATATCAAAATTCAGTAGAGATGTTTGGGTTCTAAAACGTATTCCAAGAGTTCCAGAGAAACTCTGACACATCCCACAGGTCTGTTGTTTTGAGCTCTGAGAGTTTTCATTTTAACACGGGTGTCATACCGGCTTTTAAAAGGCACATTAAAAAACGCTACTTGGAACACTAGCCTAACTACCATTTTCATTTCTTAGTGTTCTCAATACTTTCATTCTGTTCTATAGCTCTAGGAAAATGAATTTTTCAGTGTTTCACCAACTCCTTTTCCCGGTAACGCCAACTCCTTTTGACGGGAAAAATAAATGTAAACAGTGTCACACTCGGTCCTCTGTTGTTTGAACAAGATTTCCCAGTGACAAAATTGTGCTGTTCAGATACTCAGTCTATTGGAACATGTTTTCTTGTGTATGGAGCACATTTCTAAATATTTCCCTAGTCTGGAGTTGTGAATTCTCAGTGCGACACTCCCATTTGTCCAGTGGTTGAAGCTCATTCGTTGTGAATTCCAAATGTTACTACACTGTGACCCTAACCCTGTACCTAAACCTCTAACCCAAACCATAAACGTAGTCCTAATCTGTGCCTGAACCCTAGCTAGCCCGAACCCTTATCCTAACCCTAACCCTAGCCCAAACCCCAATTCTCTAACCCTAACACCAGAACTAACCTCGATGAGGTCATCACTCCCAGCTGGTCCCCTGGCCAAATCATCATCACCTGTGATCACTTGAGCCTGCCCACGTGGCCCCTCCCCTTTGGTGACGTCATCACTTCCGGTGGAAAGGCCTAACCAGGCTTCTCTCAAAGAGCCAACACATTGACCCTGAATTATAAATGTAACCGGTATCCAACTCGGTTCTCTGTTCTTTGAGCACGATCTCCTTGTCATGAAACAATGTTTTACAGATATTAGGGCCTTTATTTACGTATTCCTAGTGATTGAAGCACTTTCTTATATATTCACCTAGGTTGTCATTGTGGATTTCCCGAGTTGGAGTCCCTTTATTCCAGTGACTCAAGCTCCTTCATTGTGAATTCCAATTTGGTTAAACAGCTTTTTTTTACAAATATACCAGCACTTTAACCATTGTTACCACTTGAAAGCCTATCCCACCTTTCACAGCGCTATGGTAACATATTCCCAGTATATCAAAATTCTGTAGAGATGTTCGGGTTCTAAAACGTATTCCAAGAGCTCTAGAGACACTCTGACACATCCCACAGGTCTGTTGTTTTGAGCTCTGAGAGTTTTCATTTTAACACGGGTGTCATACCGGCTTTTAAAAGGCACATTAAAACGCTACTTGGAACACTAGCCTAACTACCATTTTCATTTCTTAGTGTTCTCAATACTTTCATTCTGTTCTATAGCTCTAGGAAAATGAATTTTTCAGTGTTTCACCAACTCCTTTTCCCGGTAACGCCAACTCCTTTTGACGGGAAAAATAAATGTAAACAGTGTCACACTCGGTCCTCTGCTGTTTGAACAAGATTTCCCAGTGACAAAATTGTGCTGTTCAGATACTCAGTCTATTGGAACATGTTTTCTTGTGTATGGAGCACATTTCTAAATATTTCCCTAGTCTGGAGTTGTGAATTCTCAGTGCGACACTCCCATTTGTCCAGTGGTTGAAGCTCATTCGTTGTGAATTCCAAATGTTACTACACTGTGACCCTAACCCTGTACCTAAACCTCTAACCCAAACCCTAAACCTAGTCCTAATCTGTGCCTGAACCCTAGCTAGCCCGAACCCTTATCCTAACCCTAACCCTAGCCCAAACCCCAATTGTCAAACCCTAACACCAGAACTAACCTCGATGAGGTCATCACTCCCAGCTGGTCCCCTGGCCAAATCATCATCACCTGGGATCACTTGAGCCTGCCCACGTGGCCCCTCCCCTTGGTGACGTCATCACTTCCGGTGGAAAGGCCTAACCAGGCTTCTCTCAAAGAGCCAACACATTGACCCTGAATTATAAATGTAACCCGTATCCAACTCGGTTCTATGTTCTTTGAACACGATCTCCTTGTCATGAAACAATGTTTTACAGATATTAGGGCCTTTATTTACGTATTCCTAGTGATTGAAGCACTTTCTTATATATTCACCTAGGTTATCATTGTGGATTTCCCGAGTTGGAGTCCCTTTATTCCAGTGACTCAAGCTCCTTCATTGTGAATTCCCATTTGGTTAAAGAGCTTTTTTTTACAAATATACCAGCACTTTAACCATTGTTACCACTTGAAAGCCTATCCCACCTTTCACAGCGCTTTGGTAACATATTCCCAGTATATCAAAATTCTGTAGAGATGTTCGGGTTCTAAAACGTATTCCAAGAGTTCCAGAGACACTCTGACACATCCCACAGGTCTGTTGTTTTGAGCTCTGAGAGTTTTCATTTTAACACGGGTGTCATACCGGCTTTTAAAAGGCACATTAAAACGCTACTTGGAACACTAGCCTAACTACCATTTTCATTTCTTAGTGTTCTCAATACTTTCATTCTGTTCTATAGCGCTAGGAAAATGAATTTTTCAGGGTTTCACCAACTCCTTTTCCCGGAAACGCCAACTCCTTTTGACGGGAAAAATAAATGTAAAGAGTGTCACACTCGGTTCTCTGCTGTTTAAACAAGATATCCCAGTGACAAAATTGTACTGTTCAGATATTCAGTCTCTTGGAACATGTTTTCTTGTGCATGAAGCACATTTCTAAATATTTCCCTAGCCTGGAGTTGTTAATTCTCAGTGCGACACTACCATTTGTCCAGTGGTTGAAGTTCATTCATTGTGAATTCCCAATGCTACTACACTGTCAACCTAACCCTGTCCCTAAACCTCTAACCCTAACCCTAAACCTAGTCCAATTCTGTGCCTGAACCCTAGCTAGCCCGAACCCTTATCCTAACCCTAACCCTAGCCCAAACCCCAATTCTCTAACCCTAACACCAGAACTAACCTCGATGAGGTCATCACTCCCAGCTGGTTCCCTGGCCAAATCATCATCACCTGGGTCACTTGAGCCTGCCCACGTGGCCCCTCCCCCCTTGGTGACGTCATCACTTCCGGTTGAATGGCCTAACCAGGCTTCTCTCAAAAAGGCCAACACATTGACACTGAATTATAAATGTAAACAATATCCAACTCGTTTCTATGTTCTTTGAATACCATCTCCTTGTCATGAAACAATGTTTTACAGATATTAAGGCCCTTTATTTACCAATTCCTAGTGATTGAAGCACTTTCTTACATATTCACCTAGGTTATCAGTGTGGATTTCCCGAGTTGGGGTCACTTTATTCCAGTGACTCAAGCTCCTTCATTGTGAATTCCAATTTGGTTAAACAGCTTTTTTTTACAAAGATACCAGCACTTTAACCATTGTTACCACTTGAAAGTCTATCCTACCTTTCACAGCGCTTTGGAAGCATATTCCCAGTATATCAAAATTCAGTAGAGATGTTCGGGTTCTAAAACGTATTCCAAGTGTTCTAGAGACACTCTGACACATCCCACAGCTCTGTTGTTTTGAGCTCTGAGAGTTTTCATTTTAACACGGGTGTCATACCGGCTTTTAAAAGGCACATTAAAACGCTACTTGGAACACTAGCCTAACTACCATTTTCATTTCTTAGTGTTCTCAATACTTTCATACTGTTCTATAGCGCTAGGAAAATGAATTTTTCAGTGTTTCACCAACTCCTTTCCCGGTAACGCCAACTCCTTTTGACGGGAAAAATAAATGTAAACAGAGTCACACTCGGAACTCTGCTGTTTGAACCAGATTTCCGAGTGACAAAATTGTGCTGTTCAGATATTCAGTCTATTGGAACATGTTTTCTTGTGTATGGAGCACATTTCTAAATATTTCCCTAGTCTGGAGTTGTATATTCTCAGTGCGACACTCCCGTTTGTCCAGTGGTTGAAGCTCATTCATTGTGAATTCCAAATGTTACTACACTGTGACCCTAACCCTGTACCTAAACCTCTAACCCAAACCCTAAACCTAGTCCTAATCTGTGCCTGAACCCTAGCTAGCCCGAACCATTATCCTAACCCTAACCCTAGCCCAAACCCCAATTCTCTAACCCTAACACCAGAACTAACCTCGATGAGGTCATCACTCCCAGCTGGTCCCCTGGCCAAATCATCATCACCTGGGATCACTTGAGCCTGCCCACGTGGCCCCTCCCCCTTGGTGACGTCATCACTTCCGATGGAAGCACCTAACCAGGCTTCTCTCAAAAAGCCAACACATTGACCCTGAATTATAAATGTAACCGGTATCCAACTCGGTTCTATGTTCTTTGAGCACGATCTCCTTGTCATGAAACAATGTTTTACAGATATTAGGGCCTTTATTTACGTATTCCTAGTGATTGATGCACTTTCTTATATATTCACCTAGGTTATCATTGTGGATTTCCCGAGTTGGAGTCCCTTTATTCCAGTGACTCAAGCTCCTTCATTGTGAATTCCAATTTGGTTAAAGAGCTTTTTTTTTACAAATATACCAGCACTTTAACCATTGTTACCACTTGAAAGCCTATCCCACCTTTCACAGCGCTTTGGTAACATATTCTGAGTATATCAAAATTCAGTAGAGATGTTTGGGTTCTAAAACGTATTCCAAGAGTTCCAGAGAAACTCTGACACATCCCACAGATCTGTTGTTTTGAGCTCTGAGAGTTTTCATTTTAACACGGGTGTCATACCGGCTTTTAAAAGGCACATTAAAACGCTACTTGGAACACTAGCCTAACTACCATTTTCATTTCTTAGTGTTCTCAATACTTTCATTCTGTTCTATAGCTCTAGGAAAATGAATTTTTCAGTGTTTCACCAACTCCTTTTCCCGGTAACGCCAACTCCTTTTGACGGGAAAAATAAATGTAAACAGTGTCACACTCGGTCCTCTGTTGTTTGAACAAGATTTCCCAGTGACAAAATTGTGCTGTTCAGATACTCAGTCTATTGGAACATGTTTTCTTGTGTATGGAGCACATTTCTAAATATTTCCCTAGTCTGGAGTTGTGAATTCTCAGTGCGACACTCCCATTTGTCCAGTGGTTGAAGCTCATTCGTTGTGAATTCCAAATGTTACTACACTGTGACCCTAACCCTGTACCTAAACCTCTAACCCAAACCCTAAACCTAGTCCTAATCTGTGCCTGAACCCTAGCTAGCCCGAACCCTTATCCTAACCCTAACCCTAGCCCAAACCCCAATTCTCTAACCCTAACACCAGAACTAACCTCGGTGAGGTCATCACTCCCAGCTGGTCCCCTGGCCAAATCATCATCACCTGGGATCACTTTAGCCTGCCCACCTGGCCCCTCCCCCTTGGTGACGTCATCACTTCCGGTGGAAAGGCCTAACCAAGCTTCTCTCAAAGAGCCAACACATTGACCCTGAATTATAAATGTAACCCGTATCCAACTCGGTTCTATGTTCTTTGAACACGATCTCCTTGTCATGAAACAATGTTTTACAGATATTAAGGCCCTTTATTCACCTATTGCTAGTGTTTGAAGAACTTTCTTATACATTCACCTAGGTTATCATTGTGAATTTCCCGAGTTGGAGTCACTTTCTTCCAGTGACTCAAGCTTCTGCAATTTGAATTCCAATTTGGTTAAACAGCGTTTTTTTTACAAATATACCAGCACGTTAGCCATTATTACTATTTGAAAGTCTATCCTACCTTTCACAGCGCTTTGGAAACATATTCCCAGTATTTCAAAATTCAGTAGAGATGTTCGAGTTCTAAAACGTATTCCAAGAGTTCTAGAGACACTTATCACTTCCCACAAGTCTCTTGTTTTGACCTCTGAGAGTTTTCATTTTAATCGGGTGTCATACCGGCATTTAAAGGCACATTAAAACACGACTTGGAACACTAGCCTAACTACCATTTTCATTTCTTAGTTTTCTCAATATTTACATACTGTTCTATAGCTCTGGGAAAATGAATTTTTCAGTGTTTCACCAACTCCTATTCCCAGAAACACCAACTGCTTTTGACGGGAAAAAAAAATGTAAACAGTGTCACACTCTGTTCTCAGCTGTTTGAACAAGATTTCCCAGTGACAAAATTGTGCTGTTCAGATATTCAGTCTATTGGAACATGTATTCTTGTGTAGGAAGCACATTTCTAAATATTTCCCTAGTCTGGAGTTGTGAATTCTCAGTGCGACCCTCACATTTGTCCAGTGCTTGAAGCTCATCCACTGTGAATTCCCAATGTTACTACACCATGACCCTACCCTGTCCCTAGACCTCCAACCCGAACCCTAAACCGAACCGTAACCTGCGCCTGAATCCTAGCTAGCCCGAACACTTATCCTAACCCTAACCCTAGCCCGAACCCCAATTCTCTAACCCTAACACCAGAACAAACTTCGATGACGTCATCACTCCCAGCTGGTCCCCTGGCCAAATCATCATCACCTGGGATCACTTGAGCATGCCCACGTGGCCCCTCCCCCTGGGTGACGTCATCACTTCCGGTTTAATGGCCTAACCAGGCTTCTCTCAAAAACGCCAACTCATTGTCACTGAAGTATAAATGTAACAAGCATCCAACTCGGTTCTATGTTCTTTGCACACGATCTCCTTGTCATGAAACAATGTGTTACAGATATTAAGGCCCTTTATTCACCTATTCCTAGTGTTTGAAGAACTTTCTTATACATTCACCTAGGTTATCATTGTGAATTTCCCGATTTGGAGTCACTTTCTTCCAGTGACTCAAGCTTCTTCATTGTGAATTCCAATTTTGTTAAATAGCGTTTTTTTACAAATATACCAGCACATTAACAATTATTACCACTTGAAAGTCTATCCTACCTTTCACAGCGCTTTGGAAACATATTCCCAGTATTTCAAAATTCAGTAGAGATGTTCGGATTCTAAAACGTATTCCAAGAGTTCTAGAGACACTTATCACTTCCCACAGGTATTTTGTTTTGAGCTCTGAGAGTTTTCATTTTAACACGGGTGTCATACCGGCTTTTGAAGGCACATTAAAACACTACTTGGAACACTAGCCTAACTACCATTTTCATTTCTTAGTGTTCTCAATACTTTCATACTGTTCTATAGCTCTGGGAAAATGAATTTTTCAGTGTTTCACCCACTCCTTTTCCCGGACACCACCTGCTTTTGATGGGAAAAATAAATATAAACAGTGTCACACTCTGTTCTCAACTGTTTGAACAAGATTTCCCAGTGACAAAATTGTGCTGTTCAGATATTCAGTCTATTGGAACATGTATTCTTGTGTATGAATCACATTTCTAAATATTTCCCTAGTCTGGAGTTGTGAATTCTCAGTGCGACCCTCACATTTGTCCAGTGGTTGAAGCTCATTCACTGTGAATTCCCAATGTTACTACCCCGGGACCCTACCCCATGTCCCTAGACCTCCAACCCTAACCCTAAACCGAGCCGTAACCTGCGCCTGAATCCTAGCTAGCCCGAACACTTATCCTAACCCTATCCCTAGCCCGAACCCCAATTCTCCAACCCTAACACCAGAACAAACTTCGATGACGTCATCACTCCCAGCTGGTCCCCTGGCCAAATCATCATCACCTGGGATCACTTGAGCCTGCCCACGTGGCCTCGCCCGCTGGGTGACGTCATCACTTCCGGTTTAATGGCCTAACCAGGCTTCTCTCAAAAACGCCAACTCATTGTCACTGAAGTATAAATGTAACAAGCATCAAACTCGGTTCTATGTTCTTTGCACACGATCTCCTTGTCATGAAACCATGTGTTACAGATATTAAGGCCCTTTATTCACGTATTCGTAGTGTTTGAAGCACTTTCCTATACATTCACCTAGGTTATCATTGTGAATTTCCCGAGTTGGAGTCACTTTCTTCCAGTGACTCAAGCTTCTGCAATGTGAATTCCAATTTGGTTAAACAGCGTTTTTTTTTACAAATATACCAGCACGTTAGCCATTATTACTACTTGAAAGTCTATCCTACCTTTCACAGCGCTTTGGAAACATATTCCCAGTATTTCAAAATTCAGTAGAGATGTTCGAGTTCTAAAACGTATTCCAAGACTTCTAGAGACACTTATCACTTCCCACAAGTCTCTTGTTTTGACCTCTGAGAGTTTTCATTTTAATCGGGTGTCATACCGGCATTTAAAGGCACATTAAAACACGACTTGGAACACTAGCCTAACTACCATTTTCATTTCTTAGTGTTCTCAATACTTTCATACTGTTCTATAGCTCTGGGAAAATGAATTTTTCAGTGTTTCACCAACTCCTTTTCCCGGAACACCACCTGCTTTTGATGGGAAAAATAAATATAAACAGTGTCACACTCTGTTCTCAACTGTTTGAACAAGATTTCCCAGTGACAAAATTGTGCTGTTCAGATATTCAGTCTATTGGAACATGTATTCTTGTGTATGAAGCACATTTCTAAACATTTCCCTAGTCTGGAGTTGTGAATTCTCAGTGCGACCCTCACATTTGTCCAGTGGTTGAAGCTCATTCACTGTGAATTCCCAATGTTACTACCCCGGGACTCTACCCTGTCCCTAGACCTCCAACCCTAACCCTAAACCGAGCCGTAACCTGCGCCTGAATCCTAGCTAGCCCGAACACTTATCCTAACCCTATCCCTAGCCCGAACCCCAATTCTCTAACCCTAACACCAGAACAAACTTCGATGACGTCATCACTCCCAGCTGGTCCCCTGGCCAAATCATCATCACCTGGGATCACTTTGAGCCTGCCCACGTGGCCCCTCTCCCGCTGGGTGACGTCATCACTTCCGGTTTAAATGGCCTAACCAGGCTTCTCTCAAAAACGCCAACTCATTGTCACTGAAGTATAAATGTAACAAGCATCAAACTCGGTTCTATGTTCTTTGCACACGATCTCCTTGTCATGAAACAACCATGTGTTACAGATATTAAGGCCCTTTATTCACGTATTCTTAGTGTTTGAAGCACTTTCCTATACATTCACCTAGGTTATCATTGTGAATTTCCCGAGTTGGAGTCACTTTCTTCCCAGTGACTCAAGCTTCTTCAATTTGAATTCCAATTTTTGGTTAAACAGCGTTTTTTTTTTACAAATATACCAGCACGTTAGCCATTATTACTAACTTGAAAGTCTATCCTACCTTTCACAGCGCTTTGGAAACATATTCCCAGTATTTCAAAATTCAGTAGAGATGTTCGAGTTCTAAAACGTATTCCAAGAGTTCTAGAGACACTTATCACTTCCCACAAGTCTCTTGTTTTGACCTCTGAGAGTTTTTCATTTTAATCGGGTGTCATACCGGCATTTTAAAGGCACATTAAAACACGACTTGGAACACTAGCCTAACTACCATTTTCATTTCTTAGTGTTCTCAATACTTACATACTGTTCTATAGCTCTGGGAAAATGAATTTTTCAGTGTTTTCACCAACTCCTTTTCCCCCCAGAAACACCAACTGCTTTTGACGGGAAAAATAAAATGTAAACAGTGTCACACTCTGTTCTCAGCTGTTTGAACAAGATTTCCCAGTGACAAAATTGTGCTGTTCAGATATTCAGTCTATTGGGAACATGTATTCTTGTGTAGGAAGCACATTTCTAAATATATTTCCCTAGTCTGGAGTTGTGAATTCTCAGTGCGACCCTCACATTTGTCCAGTGCTTGAAGCTCATCCACTGTGAATTCCCAATGTTACTACACCATGACCCTACCCCTGTCCCTAGACCTCCAACCCCAACCCTAAACCGAAAAAACCGTAACCTGCGCCTGAATCCTAGCTAGCCCGAACACTTATCCTAACCCTAACCCTAGCCCGAACCCCAATTCTCTAACCCTAACACCAGAACAAACTTCGATGACGTCATCACTCCCAGCTGGTCCCCTGGCCAAATCATCATCACCTGGGGATCACTTGAGCATGCCCACGTGGCCCCTCCCCCTGGGTGACGTCATCACTTCCGGTTTAATGGGCTAACCAGGCTTCTCTCAAAAACACCAACTCATTGTCACTGAAGTATAAATGTAACAAGCATCCAACTCGGTTCTATGTTCTTTGCACACACGATCTCCCTTGTCATGAAACAATGTGTTACAGATATTAAGGCCCTTTATTCACCTATTCCTAGTGTTTGAAGCACTTTCTTATACATTCACCTAGGTTATCATTGTGAATTTCCCGATTTGGAGTCACTTTCTTCCAGTGACTCAAGCTTCTTCATTGTGAATTCCAATTTTGTTAAATAGCGTTTTTTTTTTACAAATATACCAGCACATTAACAATTATTACCACTTGAAAGTCTATCCTACCTTTCACAGCGCTTTGGAAACATATTTCCCAGTATTTCAAAATTCAGTAGAGATGTTCGGATTCTAAAACGTATTCCAAAGAGTTCTAGAGACACTTATCACTTCCCACAGGTATTTTGTTTTGAGCTCTGAGAGTTTTCATTTTAACACGGGTTTCATACCGGCTTTTTAAAGCACATTAAAACACTACTTGGAACACTAGCCTAACTACCATTTTCATTTCTTAGTGTTCTCAATACTTTTCATACTGTTCTATAGCTCTGGGAAAATGAATTTTTTCAGTGTTTCACCACACTCCTTTTCCCGGAAACACCACCTGCTTTTGATGGGAAAAAATAAATATAAACAGTGTCACACTCTGTTCTCAACTGTTTGAACAAGATTTCCCAGTGACAAAATTGTGCTGTTCAGATATTCAGTCTATTGGAACATGTATTCTTGTGTATGAAGCACATTTCTAAATATTTCCCCTAGTCTGGAGTTGTGAATTCTCAGTGCGACCCTCCCATTTGTCCAGTGGTTGAAAGCTCATTCACTTGTGAATTCCCAATGTTACTACCCCGGGACTCTACCCTGTCCCTAGACCTCCAACCCTAACCCTAAACCGAGCCGTAACCTGCGCCTGAATCCTAGCTAGCCCGAACACCTTATCCTAACCCTATCCCTAGCCCGAACCCCAATTCTCTAACCCTAACACCAGAACAAACCTCGATGACGTCATCACTCCCAGCTGGTCCCCTGGCCAAATCATCATCACCTGGGATCACTTGAGCCTGCCCACGTGGCCCCTTCCCCTTGGGTGACGTCATCACTTCCGGTTTAAATGGCCTAACCAGGCTTCTCTCAAAAACGCCAACTCATTGTCACTGAAGTATAAATGTAAACAAGCATCAAACTCGGTTTCTATGTTCTTTGAACACGATCTCCTTGTCATGAAACACATGTGTTACAGATATTAAGGCCCTTTATTCACGTATTCCTAGTGTTTGAAGCACTTTCCTATACATTCACCTAGGTTATTCATTGTGAATTTCCCGAGTTGGAGTCACTTTCTTCCAGTGACTCAAGCTTCTTCATTTGAATTCCAATTTGGTTAAACAGCGTTTTTTTTTTTTTACAAATATACCAGCACTTTAACCATTATTACTACTTGAAAGTCTATCCTACCTTTCACAGCTCTTTGGAAACATATTCCCAGTATTTCAAAATTCAGTAGAGATGTTCGAGTTCTAAAACGTATTCCAAGAATTCTAGAGACACTTATCACATCCCACAAGTCTCTTGTTTTTGACCTCTGAGAGTTTTCATTTTAACACGGGTGTCATACCGGCATTTAAAGGCACATTAAAACACGACTTGGAACACTAGCCTAACTACCATTTTCATTTCTTAGTGTTCTCAATATTTACATACTGTTCTATAGCTCTGGGAAAATGAATTTTTCAGTGTTTCACCACCAACTCCTTTTCCCAGAAACACCAACTGCTTTTGAC
This sequence comes from Ia io, assembly GCA_025583905.1. Lineage (NCBI taxonomy): Eukaryota > Metazoa > Chordata > Mammalia > Chiroptera > Vespertilionidae > Ia > Ia io. The sequence goes on along the minus strand of JAJQQW010000040.1, from coordinate 2,746 downwards.
GGGAAAAATAAATGTAAACAGTGTCACACTCTGTTCTCAGCTGTTTGAAACAAGATTTCCCAGTGACAAAATTTGTGCTGTTCAGATATTCAGTCTATTGGAACATGTATTCTTGTGTAGGAAGCACATTTCTAAATATTTCCCTAGTCTGGAGTTGTGAATTCTCAGTGCGACCCTCACATTTGTCCAGTGCTTGAAGCTCATTCCACTGTGAATTCCCAATGTTACTACACCATGACCCTAACCCTGTCCCTAGACCTCCAACCCGTAACCCTAAACCGAACCGTAACCTGCGCCTGAATCCTAGCTAGCCCAACACTTATCCTAACCCTAACCCGTAGCCCGAACCCCAATTCTCTAACCCTAAACACCAGAACTAACTTCGATGACGTCATCACTTCCCAGCTGGTCCCCCTGGCCAAATCATCCATCACCTGGGATCACTTGAGCCTGCCCACGTGGCCCCTCCCCCTTGGTGACGTCATCACTTTCCGGTTTAATGGCCTAACCAGGCTTCTCTCAAAAACCGCCAAACTCATTGTCCCTGAAGTATAAATGTAACAAGCATCCAAACTCGGTTCTATGTTTCTTTGAACACGATCTCCTTGTCATGAAACAATGTGTTACAGATATATGAAAGGCCCTTTATTCACCTATTCCTAGTGTTTGAAGCACTTTCTTATACATTCACCTAGGTTATCATTGTGAATTTCCCGATTTGGAGTCACTTTCTTCCAGTGACTCAAGCTTCTTCATTGTGAATTCCAATTTTGTTAAATAGCGTTTTTTTTACAAATATACCAGCACATTAACCATTATTACCACTTGAAAGTCTATCCTACCTTTCACAGCGCTTTGGAAACATATTCCCAGTATTTCAAAATTCAGTAGAGATGTTTCGGGTTCTAAAAAAATATTCCAAGAGTTCTAGAGACACTTGATCACATCCCACAGGTATGTTTGTTTTGAGCTCTGAGAGTTTTCATGTTTAACACACGGGTGTCATACCGGCTTTTAAAGGCACATTAAAACACTACTTGGAACACTAGCCTAACTACCATTTTTCATTTCTTAGTGTTCTCAATACTTTCATACTGTTCTATAGCTCTGGGAAAATGAATTTTTTCAGTGTTTCACCAACTCCTTTTCCCGGAAACCACCAACTGCTTTTGATGGGAAAAAGTAAATGTAAACAGTGTCACACTCTGTTCTCAACTGTTTGAACAAGATTTCCCATTGACAAAATTGTGCTGTTCAGATATTCAGTCTATTGGAACATGTATTTCTTGTGTATGAAGCACATTTCTAAATATTTCCCTAGTCTGGAGTGTGAATTCTCAGTGCGACCCTCACATTTGTCCAGTGGTTTGAAGCTCATTCCATTGTGAATTCCCAATGGTTACTACCCCGTGGACCCTAAACCCTGTACCTAGACCTCCAACCCTAACCCTAAACCGACCCCTAACCTGCGCCTGAACCCTAGCTAGCCCGAACCCTTATCCTAACCCTAACCCTAGCCCGAACACCAATTCTCTAACCCTAACACCAGAACTAACCTTGATGATGTCATCACTCCCAGCCGGTCCCCTGGCCAAATCAACATCACCTGGGATCACTTGAGCCTGCCCACGTGGCCCCTCCCCCTTGGTGACGTCATCACTTCCGGTTTAATGGCCTAACCAGGCTTCTCTCTCAAAAACGCCAACTCATTGTCACCTGAAGTATAAATGTAACAAGTATCCAACTCGGTTCTATGTTCTTTTGAACACGATCTCCTTGTCATGAAACAATGTGTTACAGATATGAAGGCCCTTTATTCACGTATTCCTAGTGTTTGAAGCACTTTCTTATACATTCACCTAGGTTATCATTGTGAATTTCCCGAGTTGGAGTCACTTTCTTCCAGTGACTCAAGCTTCTTCATTGTGAATTCCAATTTTGGTTAAACAGCGTTTTTTTTTTTTACAAATATACCAGCACTTTAACCATTATTACCCACTTGAAAGTCTATCCTACCTTTCACAGCGCTTTGGAAACATATTCCCAGTATTTCAAAATTCAGTAGAGATGTTCGGGTTCTAAAACGTATTCCAAGAGTTCTAGAGACACTTATCACTTCCCACAGTCTCTGTTGTTTTGAGCTCTGAGAGTTTTCATTTTAACACGGGTGTCATAACCGGCTTTTTAAAGGCACATTAAAAAACTACTTGGAACACTAGCCTAACTACCATTTTCATTTCTTAGTGTTCTCAATACTTTCATACTGTTCTATAGCTCTGGGAAAATGAATTTTTTGTCAGTGTTTCACCAACTCCTTTTCCCGGAAACACCAACTGCTTTTGATGGGAAAAATAAATGTAAACAGTGTCACACTCTGTTCTCAGCTGTTTATTGAACAAGATTTCCATTGACAAAATTGTGCTGTTCAGATATTCAGTCTATTGGAACATGTATTCTTGTGTATGAAGCACATTTCTAAAATATTTCCCTAGTCTGGAGTTGTGAATTCTCAGTGCGACCTCTCACATTTGTCCAGTGGCTTGAAGCTCATTCACTGTGAATTCCCAAAGTTTTACTACACCAGGACCCTAACCCTGTCCCTAGACCTCCAACCCTAACCCTAAACCGATCCGTAACCTGCGCCTGAATCCTAGCTAGCCCGAAACACTTATCCTAACCCCTAACCCTAGCCCGAACCCCAATTCTCTAACCCTAACACCAGAACAAACTTCGATGACGTCATCAC
>JAJQQW010001581.1:0-7500 GCA_025583905.1 Ia io | reverse complement strand
AAAAAAGGTAAATTTTTTTATTTTTAAAAAAAAATCACAAAAAATGGGAAAAGGGGGGCCATTGGGTTTTGGGGGGGGCCCCCCCTTTTTAAATTTTTCCCCCCCCACAAAACCCCCGGCCTTTTTTTTAATGCCCCCCCCCATCCCCAAAAAAACAGGCCGTGTGCCCCCCCCTTTTTTGATTTCCCCCCCTCCCCCCCCCCCCCCCCCCCCCCCCCCCCCCCCCCCCCCCCCCCCTGGGGCCCCCCCCCCCCCTAAAGGGCCCCCCCCCCCCCCAATTTGGGGGTGGGGGTTTTTTTTAACTAATAAAGTAAAAAAATTTAAAAAATTTTCCCTCCCCCCCTCACCCCTTTTTCCCAAAAAAAAAAAAAAAAAAAAATCCCCCCCCCCCAATTGGTGGCCCCCCCCCCCCCCCCCCCCCCCCCCATTGGCTTATTTTTTTTTTTTTGCCCTCCCCCCCCCCCCCCCCCTGGGGTGGCTCCCCCCCCCTTTCATTTTTTCCCATTGGCCCCCCCCCCCCCAGGGGTCCCCCCCTAGCCCTTTGTGTGGCCCCCCCCCCCCAAAAAAATAAACCCCCCCCCCCCCAAAAGGAAAAAAATGGGGATTGGCCCCCCCCCCCCCCCACCCCCTTTCCCCCCCCAATTGCCCTTTAAAAAAAGAAGCCCTTAAAAAGTTTTTTCCCTCCCTTTCCCCCCCCCCCCCCCCCCCCCCCCTGGTGAAAACCCCCCCCCTTTCCCCCCCCAACCCCCCCCCCCCCCAGGTTTTTTCCCCAAAGAAATTTCCTAAAGTTCATTGTCCCCCCAATAAAATCCCCCCCCCTTTTGGCCCCTTTTCCCCCCCCCCAAAGCCCCAAAAAAATCCCCTGCCCTTGGGGGAAAACCCCCCAAAAAAAAAAAATGGGAAGGGCCCCCCCCCCCCCCCCCCCCAAAAGCTGGGCCCCCCCCCCCCCCCTTCCCCCCCCCCCAACCCCCCCCCCCCCCTTTTGGTTTTTTTTTCAAAATTGGAAAAACTTCCTCCCCCCCCCCCCCCCCAACCCCCGCCCCCCCCCCCCCCCCAAGTTGGAGTAAAAAAAAAGGAAATTGGCGCCCCCCAGTGCCCCCCAGTGGCGGCAAAGGGTTAAAGGGAAAAAAAAACCCCCCAATTAAAAAACCCCCCCCCCCCCCCCCCCCCCCCCCCTGGCGTTGGGCCCTCCCCCCCCCGGGGATTTATTGCCCCCCTTTTTGTGTCCCCCCCCCCATCCCCCCCCCCTGGCCCAATTCCCCCCCCCTTAGGCCCCCCATAAACCCCCCAGGGGCCCCCCCCCCCCCAAATCCCCTTTTTTATAAACCCCCCCCCCAGGGACCCACAAAAAAAAAACCCCCCCCCCCCCCCCCCCCCCCCCAAATTTGGGGAAAAACACCCTGCCCTCTTGGCCCCCAAAAAACCCCATAACACAGGAAGCCCCCCCCCCTTTCCATTTTACCCCCCTTTTGGGGGGGGGGCCCCCCAAAAATTTTTTTTCATAGGGCCCCCCAACTTTAAATTCGGGGCAAACGTGGGGGGGGGTTTTTGGGGGGGATGTGGGGGTTTTTATTTGGGTTCCCCCAATCAGGAACAAAAAAGGGGGCCTTTTTTTACCCAAGCCCCAAAAATGGGGGTCCCCCCACCCAAATTTAAATCCCCCCGGTCCCCCACCCCCCTGTGGGGTTATTTTGTTGGTAACCCCCCCTTGGCGGTGGACCCTGGGGGTTGGCGGGGGGCGCCCCTACCAAAATTATTTAAAAAACTCCTTGCCCAGCCTGGGGGCCGGCCCCCCTTCAAAAAAAAGGGACCTGCCCCCTTTGCCCAAAAAAAATCCCCTGGCCCCCCGGCTGCACCAAAGGGAAAAAGGTGGTCCCCCAATTTGGGGAAAAACCCTTTTTACTGGCGGAACTGAAATATTTCCCTTCCCCCCGCTGGGTCCGGCTTGGCCGGGGAAAACCCTTGACCCCCCCCCCCCCCCCCCTCCCCGGCCCCCCCCCTGGTGCCCAATTGGGTGGGGGTGGAGTTTCCTTGGGGGCCCTTGAATTTTTTTTTCCCTGTTAACCCTTTAATGGTGCCCCTGGGCCCCCCTAAAAAAACCAAGGAGGGCCGAGGGAATTTGTTGGGCCTGGGGGGGGCCCCAACCCCCCCCCCATTTGGCCTGGGGGTTTTAAAAAAAAAACCTTCCCCCCCCAAAAAAACAGCCCTTAAATTATTTTTTTTTCCCCCCCCCCTTGGAAGTTGGAATGCCCCAGGAAATTCCCTGACCCTTTAAAAAGGGTGGGCAAACCCCCTTTTATTTTTTTCCAGCCCCAATAATGGAAATTTTCCCCAGGCCCAACCCCAATGTCCAGGAAATAGAATTTTTTTTTCCCCTTGGACCCACCCCCGGTTTTTTTTGCCCTGGGGTTTTTGGGGGGGGTTTCTTTTTTTATAAAAAAAAATTTTTTTTTTTCCCATTTTCCTTTTTTAGTATGGAAAGGCTAATTAAATTTTTTAAAAAAAAAAAAAAAAGGGGTTGGTAAAAAGCGGATTTTTTTAAAATGATATCCCCAGGTTTTTCCCCCCCACTGGGAAACAAAACCAAACAACAAAATCCCCAAATCAGTTTGGGGGGGGGGTTTTTAATTTTGTTTTGGTCCCACCACCCCCCCAAAACCTCCCCAAACCGTCCCCCCCCTTTTGCCCCCCCCCAAATTTCCCCCCCCCCACCCCCGAATTTTTTTTTTTCAAAAAATTCCCAGGAAAAGCCAAACCCCCAATCCAAAAAAATTTTTTTCATGGTGTTTTGGTTTTTTTTTTTTTTTTTAATTTTTTTTTTTTTTTTTGTTTCCTTTTTTTTTCCCTATCATAAAAACCCCCAATTTTTTTTGGTTTTTTTAATATATTACTTGGGTGGCCCCATTTTTTCCCTTTTTTGATTTTTCCCTTTGGTTTTTTTTTTCCTCCCCCTCCCCTCCCCCTCCCCTCCCCCCCTTGTTTTTATTCTTGGAAAGTAAAAGGATGACCCTAAGGGTGGGCAAAAAATGCCCCATTAAAACCCCTAGTTGTCCCTATGGTGTTTAAGCCCACTTAATTGGGGTTTTTCCCCACCCTTCCCATAGGGGCCTGGACTGAAAATTCCAAAATGGAGGGGGGGGGCAAGTCCCCCCCCCCCATAAAAACCAAATAAAAATCCTGACAGCCAATAAAGTCCAAAATTTAGGGGCCTTTTTAATTCCCACCCCAATCCATCTACCCCCCTACATGAAGTGTGGCCAAACTTTTCCCGGGGCCCCAACAGAAAAAATGGGGGCCCCTATCCCCTTGGTTTTGTTTTTTCAATTTTTAAACAGATTTTTTTTCCCCCCCCCCCATTTTTTAAATAACCCCCCCCCAAACTTGAAAAGCATATTCCCCCCCAATACCTGGGAAGGGGAAAACCACCCATAAAATGCAACCCCCCCAAAGATTACCCTTATTTTTTTTTAAAAATAACCCTGGAGTTAAAAACGCCCACAAAATTTTTTTTTAAAACCAAAAAAATTAAATAAAAGAGCCCCCCCCCCTTTAATTTCCCAAAAACCCAAATGAAATGGGGGTGGGGCCTTAAAAAATTAAAAAAATAATTTTTTTTTAAAATTATTTGTTTTTTTTAGTATGACCCTTTTTGAGGAAAAATCCCCTCAAACCCGAAAAAATGGGGTTCTTGACTATTTTGCTCCCTTCAGGAAAAAGGTCCCCTGGTTTATGGGTTAAAGGAAAATTGTTTTTTTTCTTTTAAAAAAAAAGGGGAAAACAAGAAGTATATTTGGGTCCCCCCACCCCCTGAAACCTTAAAAGGGGGGTTAAAAAGTGGGGGGCCCCCCCAAATCCCCCAAAGAAAAATGGGGGGGTTTTTCAGTATTCCCGCCCCCTCGGGTTGAGGGGCCCAGCCCCGTTTTTTGAAATTCCCTCAAAGAAAATTTTAACCCCCTCCTCCCCCCAAGGCAAGGGGGACCCTTTTCTTGAATAAAGCTGGGGAAAATCTGTTCCCCTGTCCCCCCTTTTCAAATTAATTAAAACCCAGCCCCCATTTTCCCAAAGAAAATTAAAATCCCTTTATGCCCTTTTGGGGTACCCCCCAGTATTTGTACCCCTTCAAAATGAGCCTTTACCATGCCCTTTTTTAATTGAAACTTAAGGAAAATATACCCGATTAATCAGGAAAAATTCTTCCTCCACCCCCCATCCCTTTCAAGTATCATTTTTTTATTTCTAACTTATCCGTTTAATTTGCAGGGGAACTAACCTGAAACCATCCCCAAGAAAAAAAAGGGGGTACCCCAAAACCCCTCACCTGTCCAACCCGTGGCCTCACCAAAGGGGGGAAAATGGGGGATGCGCCAAATACAAAGTAAAGGAAGCTTGAACTATTTTTTCTGAAATTACCAGGGAAAAATAGACAAGGGCCACAGAGGAAAGCCCCTAAATAAAAAGTACCCCCCCATGGGGGGGGCCTCCACCCCATTTTTAATAACAATTTGGGCCCACTTTCCAGGTAAAAACAGCAAAAATTTAAGAAAAAAAAGATGCCCCAAAAATTGAACTGGGAAGAACCCCCACTTAAAGGAAATTTCATAAATTGAACCCATACACATTATAAATTTGTTTTTTTGGGGGAACCCCCCTGTTTTTTTTTTGGGTTCCCCCCACCCCCCCCAATTAAAAAAATAATGGTAAATTATAAATATTGAATTATAAAAAATAAATACTTTTCTGTAGTAACATTAAATTAAAAAAAAAAAATAAGTAAAAAAGAACACTTAACAACTCCATGTTATTTTTTTGCAAATAAAAACTAAATTTTCAAATAAGGGAAGCCCGTTTTTAAAAAGTTAAAGAAAAGTGAAGGTAATAAATAAACTTTAACCTATTTGTTTATTTTAAACTTTTTACAAGCATTGGGAATAAAAGAAATTTAAATTCCCCCGATTCTCATAAGTCACTCCGAAATTTTTTACCTGGACAAGTTTATTCCTAAAAAAGAACCTTTTTTTTTTTTTTTTATGTTTTTCTAAAAGAAAAACCTTTTTTATCCCCCCTAGTGTAATAATGAAAAAAATTAATGTGAAACCTTGGTTTTTCCTTAAAAGGCAAAAAGGCCTGTACAAGATGAAAAATTAGAAAGGGAGTAAAGGAGAGGAAGTGAAGTTTTTAAACTAATTTTTTATTTTTTTTTCCATTTTTTTTTAAATTCCCTCCCAAACCCTGGGAAATAGATTAAAAGGCAAAAGGGCCAATTGAGTTTTTAGAAAAAGTGAGAAGAAACAGGAGGAGAGAGAACCCAACAAGTTTTTAGGGAAACAATGGGAATGCCCCAGGAACTGCAGAAATTAGTTTTTTTTTTTTGGTTTTTTTGGCCCTCCCACAATTTGGCCTTTATCCCCTCCACCCCAGAACCCTGAAGCCAAGGTTAAAATAAATGATCCCCATTTTTAACATACTTTTTTTTTAGAAAAAAATTTTTTTTTATTTTCCTTTTTAAGTCCCCCCCCCCCCTTTAAGGCCCCCCCCTACCCTCCTAATCCCCACTTTTGGGGGGCCCCCCACAACCAGCCTTTATGGCCTTTTTTTCTAATTTTCCTTAGCAGAATCCACAAAGAACCAAGGCTTAAAACACATTACAAATTTAAAAAATTTTTTTTAAGCCCTGTTTGAAGGAACCAATTTTTTTTTTTTTTTCATGACTCCCATGTAAAAGAAGAGCTAAAATTATGAGCTTTCTCCCCCCCCCCCATTTGTTACCCCCCACATCCCACTGTCCCCCAGATTTATTTAAGTTTATGAAACCTTTTTAAAATCTTACCCCCCCTTATAGGTTTGGTTTTAGATTTTGGCAATTAAAAAAAGTCCCAAAAACCCATCAAAACCAAAAATTTAAAAGCAACAGTATAAATAAACCACAACCCAGGGGTAAATTTTCCCAAAAGGAACCTTTTAAAGGGCAAGCCAGATAATTTATATCCTCTCACAACTTAAAAGTTCCCACTTTTTGTAATTTAGAGGAAAAGAGTTGGTCAGACCCTTATTTTCCTTTTTTCATGTCTAAAAAATACAAAACCAAACCTTACAACAAAAAGAACCCCAAAATTGATGAAAAAAAGCTACCCACAGAAAATAGTTAAAAAACAGAAAAATTTTTTTTTTTGTTTGACCTTTACATTACAGCATTTTTGGGTATCCCCAGTCCCCCCACTAAATTTCCCTTTCCTTCCTACCTCTCCACCCCCAATGGGGCCAAAGGTTTTGGGGGGTGGTTTTACAAGGCTTTATTATTTACCGCCTGTTTTATTTTTTGGGTGGTAACAGCAAGTAAGACCCATGAATTAAAAATATCCCCCTGCCCCCTCAACTAGTACCCTAACCCCGGAACTAATACAGAGTGTTCCCTCCCCCCCCTAGAATTCCCCCTTTTTTAACTGGAAATTGGACAGAAACCCCAATGAAAAATAATAAAAGAAAAACCAGAATGGCCCTCACTTATGATATATCAAAAACATAAGATCCCTAATGGTGGGTGGGGTCCCCTACCCAATAAAAAGCCCCTGTTGATGTAAAAAATTCCCTTTGTGTTTTTTTTAGGTTCAGTTTTACGCAGATTCCCCCCCTGCCAATTTTGAGCAAGGCAAAACCCAAATAAATGGTGGAATACCTTCCCATTTGATTCCCCGTCCCCCCACCCTTAATCTTCCCAAAAAATTTTTTTTTTGTGTGGTGACCCTCCGTCCCAAAAGCTTACTTTGGAATTGGACAATCCAGTAAACTGGATCCCCTATTTTTAAAGTGGAGATATTTTTTTTTTTTTTTTATTGTTTTTTCCAGGAAGTTTTTAATTTCGAATAATTTTAAATTTTTTTTTAAGCTTTGGGTTGAAAAAAAATTTTTTAAAAAATTTTTTTTTGAACATGGAAGGATTTGGTTTTTAATTCCAAAATGGTCCAATTTAGAAGGTTTTACCAGAATAACATTACCAGCCCATTTTCTCAAAAAATAGAAGTATTTCCCAAACCATCTGAAAAAAATCCCTTTGTTTAAAGAAAACATTGATTTGTTTGGGGGGTACTGGGATAAGATATCAAACTTACTAAAATGTATTTTGCCTCCGTTTCCCCAAGGCAAAAGGGGGGGGGGTGGTTCAGGAACTTTTTTTTTTCTGCGGGTGAAGGGTCCCCCCGACAGTAAATATTTTTCAGGCCTTTTGCTGTTTCTGTGGTCCCCCCCCCCGCCCTTTCACCCACTCCAAATTGGCTGCCAGGGGGGAGCTTTTTGGAAAAAAAAGCAAAAGGCCCCCCCCTGAACCCTGGTGGAATATAATTAAAAAAGGGGATACAAATATGTTCTTTTTGGGTATTTTTTCAACCCGTTTTTAAATATGTAAAAAGCATTCCTTAAACCTTTTGGGCCCCTTCCCCAAAAAAGGCCCAAATTAGGCCCAAAATGTTGTTTCCCCCGTAAGGCCCCTAGAAATTGCCTACCCCC
>JAJQQW010001044.1:17500-25128 GCA_025583905.1 Ia io | reverse complement strand
GCCAGGCCTCCTGGAGGCTTGCTGCGGGCTGGGCCCTGCCGGGGATTTGCATGGGGACGTCTCATTAAACGCCAGACCTCAGCTGCAGGTAAGTTCTACTGTTTCCCCCTTTCACAGAAGACACCTAGACCTAGTACCAGACTGCCTTAAGGTCACCCAGCCAACCGGACCCCCGCCCCACTTGTTTATTATGGTTGCTTTGCACTTAGCGCCCTCACTAGCCATCCCTCGTGGCTTTCAACTGCCTGTTAGAGCAAGCGTGCAGCACGCCCCTCGCAGAGGCCTGTGGTGGGGAGCTGAGCAGGTGGCTGAGGGGCCTGGATGCGGCCAGCACCTGCCTCCTCCTCACCTGCCCTGCTGCCAGTGGTCCCTCTCTGATTAAGGAGACAGAGCCGCTGCCTCCTAGGATTGGGCTGAAACGAGGCATGCTGAGCACACTGCCTGACCCCTAAGCTCCCAGGTAGCCAGGTTACCACGATTCCTCGCCCTGGGCTCTGTGTAGCAGGCAGTGAGAGAAGCCGGGCTGGGACCTGTGCTTGCAGGTAGCAGGCTGGGTTGTGGTGGCATCAGTGTCTGCAAAAGCCGATTCCAGCCCCTGTGAGGGCGGGGAGCGCTCCGCTCCCCTGTTGCCGAGGTGCCCAGTCCCCGGCTTCCCAACGGGCACTGTGGGCCACCAGCTGTGCACCCTCCCCGTCTAGGCAGCAGGGGCGGCTTGAAGTTTCCAGGCTGCGTACCCCCCACACCCCTCCGCCCCTCTGGGATGTGAGCCTCCTGTTCTGGGACAGGAGGGCGTGGCGGGGGGGGTGTCACAGGATCCCTTGCCTACAAGTAAGGACTTCACCTTGTAACCTGAACAGGTCACCTGGTCCTCCGGGAACTCCTGGTGGGTTCTTACTGATTTTGGGGAGCACGAGGAACACTCGATGTGAGAAACAGCCAGGGTTGCCTCATCAAGGGACTGAACCCAGCGTGCCCCGGCCAGAAACCGGCCTAGATCTGGTTGTAAGTGGTGGACGCTCCACCAACCGATTGAGCCCCGCCAGGCTGACCTGGCGCTGCAGGATACGCCAGCGCATGGAGCTAGAGGGGGGGACCCGCGCGATTGTGCCTGTTGCCAGGGCCTTCGCCATCCGCGGGGGACAGCGTTCAGAGGACGTCAGACAAACGACAGAGCGTCAGCAGTACCGCCTGTTTATTGGGGAAGAGGCGCTCTCCGGCGCTCAGTAAAATAAATACACAACAGGACCAACCATGACGATCCTCGTTCCAGCGCCTCGCCGCGGGCCAGTGCCGCCGCTCTCCCCGCGGGAGGCCGCGGCCCCGCCCGCCGGCCCAGGGCCCCTCACTCCCAGCCGGGGCTCGCGGACCAGGCTGCTCCGGCCGAGCGCCTGGAGGCGCAGCACGGGGCAGGGGCGCGCCGGTTGATGGCCACTCAGGAAGCCGAAGCTGGGCCAGGCAGTCCTGCAGCTCAGGGCTCGGGGTGCCCGCCCAGGGCGGCAGAGGTCCACGGGCGGGGAGCCCCAGCAGCGGTCGGCCAGCGCGGACAGAGATGGCCAGCAGGGAGGGGGCGTAGCCGCCTGAAGGCGTAGTCGGCCAGGCTCAGCTCGGCTCACCGCGCGCGCCCAGCGCCGGCGCCTCCAGCGCGCGGGGCCCCACGCGAGACCGGGGCCTGCCGGCGTCCACCGCGCGTGCGTGAAGTGACTCTGGCAGAAGGCTGAGGGGTGGGCGCGCCCAAGGCTGAAGCCCACGCTTGTGCAGCACGACCGATGCGCTCCAGTGTTGCAGAGCTGCTGCCGCGAGAGGCGCCGCCGGCACAGGGCCCAGGAGTGCTCCACGCGCGGCGGGTTGCACCTCCACCTGCAGCACACGGGCGCTCAGCCCCCCGCCGCCACCCCGCTCCACCGGGGAGAACCGGGCCCCCTCCCTTGTGCGGGATGGCGTGACTTCCCGTGGGTCTCCTGGCTGTGCGCCCAAGACCTTCTCTAACCACGTCCCGCGAGGACGGGGAGGGAGGAAGCGGACGGGGCTGCAACGTTGCACGAGCCGCGGGGACGCGGCGCAAGCCAGCTCTGGGCGCGGGCGGGCGGAGCCAGGGCTGGTGGGGTGGACCGTGTGCCCACGTCTGCGAGCTCGGGGCCAAGACGAGGCGTGCGCGCCGGAGAGAGCCCGAGCCGGGCGGCCCAGACCCCGCGGGCAGGTCCTGTTTGCAAGCGATTGAGCAGGGGACGGTGACCCCGAGCGCTGGAAAGCAGTCGGCAGCCCCGGCGTGGTGGCGAGGCAGCGGACCAGGGGTGTTCACCGCAGGCACAGCGACTCGAAGCAGAGCCCGACAAACGGCGGTGCCGGGGAGGGCCAGCTGAGCAGCTTGCCAGCGCGACTCCGCGGTGACCTGCGGTGAGGGGGGGCTGAGCTGGGGCGGGAAGAGGGGCCGGGGAGGGGAGGGGCGAGCCGGGGAGCCCGGGGCTCGGTCCCCCCAGGAGACGAGGAACGAGTTAATGCGTGTGAACTGGGAGGGCGGCGGGCGGATGCCGCCGCCGAAAAAGGGCCGCTGGGCGCCCGGGCCCGCCCCGCGCTGACGCCGCCTCTGCACTCCGTGGGCCGGGCCCCGCCTCGCAGGTGCAGCAGAACGGCTCCGCCAGGATCGGTGAGCAGGCTCGCGGGGCCGCGAGCCGGCCGACTCCTCCTGGCACGGGCCTTCATCCCGCTGCCCCTTGCGCCCGCCCCCCGCTGGGGACCGCGCTCGGGCCCCTGCGCTCCGAGTCACTGCTCGGCCCCCCCTCCCTGGGCCGGTGGGGGGGCCAGGCCCGCGCGGAGGAAGGGAGGGCGCGGAGGGGCTCCCCGACGCTTCACCTGCGGCTGCCCGCCGCCCAGCGCCGCCCGCGCGTGGAAGTGGCCTCTCGCGCGCCTTGCGGAAGGCGTAGCAGCTCTGCCAGTAGTCGCGGAAGGTCGCAGGTCCAGCTGCACCGGATGCGGGGCCAGGGCCTCGGCCCGGGGCGCCGCGGGGCTGCCTGCGCCGTCCGAGCCGGAGCTGGGGACGCGAACAGGTCGCCCCCGAGTCGCCGGGGGGTGAGCGTTGGGGCGCCAGGGGCGGCTTCCTCCGTAGCGGCGGGCGCCCGAGCTTCTCTTCCGGGGGCGCACGGGTACCGGCCCCTGCCCTCTCCCTGGCCCGGCGGCTGGGGGCTGGGGGGCACAGGGTTCATCCATGCTGCGGCCGGAGGCCGCCCCCGCTGCTCTCGGGCCGCGCGGGCAGGAGGCGCGGGGGACGGAAGAGCAAGAGCCGTGGCGCGGGGCGCGAGCCCTAAGTACGGCCCCCGCTCCCTTCCGCCACGCCCACCCGCCTATCACTGGCTGGGCCGCGGCCGGGAGCTCGGGCTTTCCCGGCCCGACGACCGCCCAGCGCCGACTTGGGAAACCGAGGGAGGAGGAGCCGCCCCACGGCCGCGCACCCGCCCCGCGTCCGCGTTTCCCGGGCAACCAGCGCGGCGCGGGGGAGGCGCGGCGGGGGCGTGAGAGGCGCGCCAGGTGAGCGCGCGTCCGGCTGAGCGGCTCCGAGACGGGGGGTGGTCCAGGGCACCGCCCGCCGGGCGAGCGTCTGGCCTTCCCGGCCGGTATGCTCCAGGTGTGTTCGTAGCTCCGCCCGGAGCCCCGCCACGGCGGAGCACGGACAGGCCGCCATGGCGGGCAGTTTTCTGCAGGAACCGCAGGAGCGGGGCCGCTGCGTGGTTCGGTGGAGGCAGGCCCCGCGTAGCGGTCCCGCCGGACGCCGCTACTGTGGTCTGGCGGCCGGTCCAGCTCGGAGCTCGGGCAGCGGTCCCCGCACTTTGCCCCCGCGCCCGAGGGGCGCAGGCGGCTGAGATACAGCGAGGCCCGAGAGGTGGTTCCCCGCTTCGCGAGGGGCCCGTCACCCTCCTCCCCGGCCGGCCTTTCCTGGACTCCTCCTGCTTTCCCGTCCGAGCCTTTCCGAGGGGGCCGGTTCCTCGGAGGCGGGCGGCCGCCTGCAGAAGCGCAGGGGCGCGGAGCTGCAGAGGTGGGGGGCCACCGACCCCCGGTTCCCCTGGGCCCTGCTGGCTTGGTCCGCGCTTCCCGGCTGGGAGAAATTGGACCCTTTGGGCTCTGCGGCCCAAGCGCATCGGGGCGCCTTACAGGGGTGTCCCGGGCAGAGCGCCCCACCCCAAGGGGCCTCCAGGAGCGCTGGGCCTTCCTCACCCCTCCACAAAACAGGCTGCCAGTTTTGCGTGTATCCATGCGTAAATCTGGGCCCCCCAAGTTAGGGGCTTGAGGTTGGTACTTTGGAGGTCGCAGCTGAAAGAGAAAAGGGCCCCTCGGAGTTCTGACCTGAGTGGATTGTACTCGAGAGGAGATAAAGACTCACCTGTATCCTCAAAACACTGCTGCACGGGCTCCCTCCCCTTCTGGCTTGTTGTGGGGGACTGGGAGGGAGGCAAGGCACCTTAAATCTGTTTTATTGAGGGAGAATCCGGGATTCTGACTTTCCACAGCGGTGGCCAAGCGGGACAGTGGAAAGACGCACTGTCCCCCCAGGGGCCTTCAGGGGGCTGGCTCCCTGTCCAGTGCAGGGGTTGGTACTTGTGAGACCAGTGCTGCCTGCTTGGCGTTGTATGTTGCAGTCCTCGTCAATTGTGGGAAATGGGGGGGTGGGCTATGCTCCCCCTGGACGAGCTAGAGCCCCACAGCACAGTGTGCCATCGTCTGTCGCCCACTGTGGGTGAGGCGGGTCGGGACCTTTGGAAAAGGTGCTCCCCAGAGTTGTGCTGTGGCTCAGTTAACCCCCAACAGGGGCCGTGCGGCTCTGGCCGGAGGAGCTGTCTTCCAGGCCAGAGTACGCTGTTATATTGCTCTTTGCTTTGTTGTGCTTTCACAGATGTTTCGTTTTCACAAATTGAGGCAAGACCTTTCAGCAGCAAAAAGATGACCACTCGGCCGGAGTCCGACCGGAACAGCCTGCACAGGCGCCTGGGCCCTGCCTCAGAGCAGCCGCCCAGTGGGGAGGCAGACCGCTCCATGTGTTTTCAATTGATTAAAGGGCGGGAGGTATTGTGTGCGGACGTCTGGATGTAGGGTTGGACGTAAAATACAGGACACCTGTTAACTTCAAGTGAGCATCGAGAACCAACGTTTAGTTATGTCCAAACACTGCATGGGGACACATTTGTACTAAAATACGTTTTTTTCTGAAATTCAATACGGGGGGGGGGGTCCTTGGCATACTACACCCAATGAGTCTCTGTTGTGTAGCTGACTTTGAATGTAACTGGGCCTCCTGGCACGTGGCATCCCCGCCCAGTGCCCTTGGTGCCTGAGTGAGCGTGGCCCGGCGGGGGGTAGGTTCCCTTCGGTGCAGGTCACGCTCACACAGAGGGTGGGATGGAAGAAGAGGAGGATCTGGGTGGGAGTTTTTGGTAGAGGAAGGGGATGGGGAGAGGGTCTGGAAGCAAGGTCCTGCAGCCTAACCTGAACCACGGGCATTTGGGTAAGGGGAGGGGAAGGAGTAGGAGATAATAGCTAATCCTCATACAGCTTACTGTGTGCCCGGGTACTGTTATGCTCTTTATTGTGTATTGGACTAATGAATCTATCAAACTCTGCTATGAGATGATTCTATATGGTCCCCATTTTTACAGAGAGAAAACTTGAGCATAGAGAGGACAAGTAATTTGCCCAAGGGCATGCATGCAGTTCCGGGTAAAGGGCAGAACTGGGTTCCACTTTGCCAGCCTGGCTATCCGGTGAAGTCCATGAAACCCCAAGATCGCAGAGCCTTGTTTGCTACAGTTAAAATGTCGGGACTTCCCGAAGCCACGGAGGAGGTCAGACCCAGGGGGAGGAGCTTGATCTGTCCTTTGTTTTTAAAGATCGCTGTGGCTGACAGTGGGAAATGGGGTGGAGAGGGCAGTGGACTGGAGGCCGTCTGGGTGCAAATACTTGTGGCATGAACAAGTGGCCCAAGTTAGGCTTTTTATATTGCCCTACGAAAGGTCTCTTTAAAATTGAATTCCTGTTTTTTAATCTCTCTGGGAACCTGGGCCCATATGCACCGTAAAGGCAGTCGCAGTAGGTAACCTTTAAAAACACTTAAAAAATGGTCAGCCTCGTTTAAACCCAGGCTTCTCTACTGAAAGCTGCTTTGGCCCCGGCCACTGCTTCATGTCGGTTTGGGTTATGAAACCTCCCGCATGAATTAATATATGGAACAAGTTGCCTGCTTTTTGTTTTGTTTCTTTTCCAGTTTGGCACTTCGGTTTCATCCCGAAAGCACCCACAGGGCGTGAAGCAGGAAATGTATGCATCGCCGACAGCACTTTTTTATCAAACAAAGCGAGTAGGTTCTACCTAGATTGTGGACAACTTGTTAGCCACTCACATGATCTTAAAACTCGGGCTTGATTGCCACTGAAAACTCTATTTACTTAAGACTGATTTTCTATGATGTATTTAAGTGCCTAAATTGAAGAAATTGTTTTAAGGTTACTTGAAGTCAGACTATTTTTGCTGGTATTTAGTTAAAACAAAGGAAGGAATTTTTCAGCACCTTTTTAAAGCCAGGACATCTGGAACTTACATGTCTAAATGTCCACCCGATATCCACACCTGAGGGGAGAAGGGGCCATCTTCGTTTACCCTATGCCTACTGCTGCTTTGACAAGTTCATCAAGGGTTTCAGTAGCACGCTCAAGACCATTGGCTCCTCCCCGTACCCCGTTCCCACCGCCCCGGCTTCCTTCCAGGCGCCTTTACACCTGTCGGCAGTCGCCTGGCACAGGTGTGTCATGTGTCACGGGCCCCAGCTCTGGAAGCCGGGAACTCCTTGGGTTCGAATCCTGGCTTTAGAGCCCCCAAGTCCATAATTTAGCACGCCCCCCTGACTTTTTACACTTCCTGCTTTCCTCGCTGTTAGAGACTCGGGGGAAAACTCCCCCCTGTGGGTAGTCCTGGGGGGTTCACAAGTCGGCTAAGCGGGTGCCTGCTGCTGCTTTTTCTGCTCGTCAACCCGAGAGGGGTTTCCCCTTTTTGGGGAAAAATTTATGTGCCCCCTTTTTTTGTTGATGAATAAATTTTCGGGTTTGGCAGATGAGGATTTTTAAAAAAAATTGTAAGAAAGGCCCAAAGGGTTTTGGCTCAGGGGAAATAAGCGGGGCCCTGTGGCCCTAAAAGGGCCCAGTTTGTTTCCCGGTCAGGGCCCATGTGCCCTTTTTTTGCAGGCACATATCCATTTGGGGGTGTGCAAAAGGGGCAGCTGTCAATTTTTTCAAAACCCCTGTATCCCTCTCCCTTCCTCTCTGAAAAAAATTCAATCCCTTTGGGTTTTTAAAAATAAAAAAAAAAAAAAAAAAAAAAAAAAAAAAAAAAAAAAAAAAAAAAAAAAAAAAAAAAAAAAAAAAAAAAAAAAAAAAAAAAAAAAAAAAAAAAAAAAAAAAAAAAAAAAAAAAAAAAAAAAAAAAAAAAAAAAAAAAAAAAAAAAAAAAAAAAAAAAAAAAAAAAAAAAAAAAAAAAAAAAAAAAAAAAAAAAAAAAAAAAAAAAAAAAAAAAAAAAAAAAAAAAAAAAAAAAAAAAAAAAAAAAAAAAAAAAAAAAAAAAAAAAAAAAAAAAAAAAAAATAAACAAAAAAAA
>JAJQQW010001044.1:2500-7500 GCA_025583905.1 Ia io | reverse complement strand
AAAAAAAAAAAAAAAAAAAAAAAAAAAAAAAAAAAAAAAAAAAAAAAAAAAAAAAAAAAAAAAAAAAAAAAAAAAAAAAAAAAAAAAAAAAAAAAAAAAAAAAAAAAAAAAAAAAAAAAAAAAAAAAAAAAAAAAAAAAAAAAAAAAAAAAAAAAAAAAAAAAAAAAAAAAAAAAAAAAAAAAAAAAAAAAAAAAAAAAAAAAAAAAAAAAAAAAAAAAAAAAAAAAAAAAAAAAAAAAAAAAAAAAAAAAAAAAAAAAAAAAAAAAAAAAAAAAAAAAAAAAAAAAAAAAAAAAAAAAAAAAAAAAAAAAAAAAAAAAAAAAAAAAAAAAAAAAAAAAAAAAAAAAAAAAAAAAAAAAAAAAAAAAAAAAAAAAAAAAAAAAAAAAAAAAAAAAAAAAAAAAAAAAAAAAAAAAAAAAAAAAAAAAAAAAAAAAAAAAAAAAAAAAAAAAAAAAAAAAAAAAAAAAAAAAAAAAAAAAAAAAAAAAAAAAAAAAAAAAAAAAAAAAAAAAAAAAAAAAAAAAAAAAAAAAAAAAAAAAAAAAAAAAAAAAAAAAAAAAAAAAAAAAAAAAAAAAAAAAAAAAAAAAAAAAAAAAAAAAAAAAAAAAAAAAAAAAAAAAAAAAAAAAAAAAAAAAAAAAAAAAAAAAAAAAAAAAAAAAAAAAAAAAAAAAAAAAAAAAAAAAAAAAAAAAAAAAAAAAAAAAAAAAAAAAAAAAAAAAAAAAAAAAAAAAAAAAAAAAAAAAAAAAAAAAAAAAAAAAAAAAAAAAAAAAAAAAAAAAAAAAAAAAAAAAAAAAAAAAAAAAAAAAAAAAAAAAAAAAAAAAAAAAAAAAAAAAAAAAAAAAAAAAAAAAAAAAAAAAAAAAAAAAAAAAAAAAAAAAAAAAAAAAAAAAAAAAAAAAAAAAAAAAAAAAAAAAAAAAAAAAAAAAAAAAAAAAAAAAAAAAAAAAAAAAAAAAAAAAAAAAAAAAAAAAAAAAAAAAAAAAAAAAAAAAAAAAAAAAAAAAAAAAAAAAAAAAAAAAAAAAAAAAAAAAAAAAAAAAAAAAAAAAAAAAAAAAAAAAAAAAAAAAAAAAAAAAAAAAAAAAAAAAAAAAAAAAAAAAAAAAAAAAAAAAAAAAAAAAAAAAAAAAAAAAAAAAAAAAAAAAAAAAAAAAAAAAAAAAAAAAAAAAAAAAAAAAAAAAAAAAAAAAAAAAAAAAAAAAAAAAAAAAAAAAAAAAAAAAAAAAAAAAAAAAAAAAAAAAAAAAAAAAAAAAAAAAAAAAAAAAAAAAAAAAAAAAAAAAAAAAAAAAAAAAAAAAAAAAAAAAAAAAAAAAAAAAAAAAAAAAAAAAAAAAAAAAAAAAAAAAAAAAAAAAAAAAAAAAAAAAAAAAAAAAAAAAAAAAAAAAAAAAAAAAAAAAAAAAAAAAAAAAAAAAAAAAAAAAAAAAAAAAAAAAAAAAAAAAAAAAAAAAAAAAAAAAAAAAAAAAAAAAAAAAAAAAAAAAAAAAAAAAAAAAAAAAAAAAAAAAAAAAAAAAAAAAAAAAAAAAAAAAAAAAAAAAAAAAAACAAAAAAAAAAAAAAAAAAAAAAAAAAAAAAAAAAAAAAAAAAAAAAAAAAAAAAAAAAAAAAAAAAAAAAAAAAAAAAAAAAAAAAAAAAAAAAAAAAAAAAAAAAAAAAAAAAAAAAAAAAAAAAAAAAAAAAAAAAAAAAAAAAAAAAAAAAAAAAAAAAAAAAAAAAAAAAAAAAAAAAAAAAAAAAAAAAAAAAAAAAAAAAAAAAAAAAAAAAAAAAAAAAAAAAAAAAAAAAAAAAAAAAAAAAAAAAAAAAAAAAAAAAAAAAAAAAAAAAAAAAAAAAAAAAAAAAAAAAAAAAAAAAAAAAAAAAAAAAAAAAAAAAAAAAAAAAAAAAAAAAAAAAAAAAAAAAAAAAAAAAAAAAAAAAAAAAAAAAAAAAAAAAAAAAAAAAAAAAAAAAAAAAAAAAAAAAAAAAAAAAAAAAAAAAAAAAAAAAAAAAAAAAAAAAAAAAAAAAAAAAAAAAAAAAAAAAAAAAAAAAAAAAAAAAAAAAAAAAAAAAAAAAAAAAAAAAAAAAAAAAAAAAAAAAAAAAAAAAAAAAAAAAAAAAAAAAAAAAAAAAAAAAAAAAAAAAAAAAAAAAAAAAAAAAAAAAAAAAAAAAAAAAAAAAAAAAAAAAAAAAAAAAAAAAAAAAAAAAAAAAAAAAAAAAAAAAAAAAAAAAAAAAAAAAAAAAAAAAAAAAAAAAAAAAAAAAAAAAAAAAAAAAAAAAAAAAAAAAAAAAAAAAAAAAAAAAAAAAAAAAAAAAAAAAAAAAAAAAAAAAAAAAAAAAAAAAAAAAAAAAAAAAAAAAAAAAAAAAAAAAAAAAAAAAAAAAAAAAAAAAAAAAAAAAAAAAAAAAAAAAAAAAAAAAAAAAAAAAAAAAAAAAAAAAAAAAAAAAAAAAAAAAAAAAAAAAAAAAAAAAAAAAAAAAAAAAAAAAAAAAAAAAAAAAAAAAAAAAAAAAAAAAAAAAAAAAAAAAAAAAAAAAAAAAAAAAAAAAAAAAAAAAAAAAAAAAAAAAAAAAAAAAAAAAAAAAAAAAAAAAAAAAAAAAAAAAAAAAAAAAAAAAAAAAAAAAAAAAAAAAAAAAAAAAAAAAAAAAAAAAAAAAAAAAAAAAAAAAAAAAAAAAAAAAAAAAAAAAAAAAAAAAAAAAAAAAAAAAAAAAAAAAAAAAAAAAAAAAAAAAAAAAAAAAAAAAAAAAAAAAAAAAAAAAAAAAAAAAAAAAAAAAAAAAAAAAAAAAAAAAAAAAAAAAAAAAAAAAAAAAAAAAAAAAAAAAAAAAAAAAAAAAAAAAAAAAAAAAAAAAAAAAAAAAAAAAAAAAAAAAAAAAAAAAAAAAAAAAAAAAAAAAAAAAAAAAAAAAAAAAAAAAAAAAAAAAAAAAAAAAAAAAAAAAAAAAAAAAAAAAAAAAAAAAAAAAAAAAAAAAAAAAAAAAAAAAAAAAAAAAAAAAAAAAAAAAAAAAAAAAAAAAAAAAAAAAAAAAAAAAAAAAAAAAAAAAAAAAAAAAAAAAAAAAAAAAAAAAAAAAAAAAAAAAAAAAAAAAAAAAAAAAAAAAAAAAAAAAAAAAAAAAAAAAAAAAAAAAAAAAAAAAAAAAAAAAAAAAAAAAAAAAAAAAAAAAAAAAAAAAAAAAAAAAAAAAAAAAAAAAAAAAAAAAAAAAAAAAAAAAAAAAAAAAAAAAAAAAAAAAAAAAAAAAAAAAAAAAAAAAAAAAAAAAAAAAAAAAAAAAAAAAAAAAAAAAAAAAAAAAAAAAAAAAAAAAAAAAAAAAAAAAAAAAAAAAAAAAAAAAAAAAAAAAAAAAAAAAAAAAAAAAAAAAAAAAAAAAAAAAAAAAAAAAAAAAAAAAAAAAAAAAAAAAAAAAAAAAAAAAAAAAAAAAAAAAAAAAAAAAAAAAAAAAAAAAAAAAAAAAAAAAAAAAAAAAAAAAAAAAAAAAAAAAAAAAAAAAAAAAAAAAAAAAAAAAAAAAAAAAAAAAAAAAAAAAAAAAAAAAAAAAAAAAAAAAAAAAAAAAAAAAAAAAAAAAAAAAAAAAAAAAAAAAAAAAAAAAAAAAAAAAAAAAAAAAAAAAAAAAAAAAAAAAAAAAAAAAAAAAAAAAAAAAAAAAAAAAAAAAAAAAAAAAAAAAAAAAAAAAAAAAAAAAAAAAAAAAAAAAAAAAAAAAAAAAAAAAAAAAAAAAAAAAAAAAAAAAAAAAAAAAAAAAAAAAAAAAAAAAAAAAAAAAAAAAAAAAAAAAAAAAAAAAAAAAAAAAAAAAAAAAAAAAAAAAAAAAAAAAAAAAAAAAAAAAAAAAAAAAAAAAAAAAAAAAAAAAAAAAAAAAAAAAAAAAAAAAAAAAAAAAAAAAAAAAAAAAAAAAAAAAAAAAAAAAAAAAAAAAAAAAAAAAAAAAAAAAAAAAAAAAAAAAAAAAAAAAAAAAAAAAAAAAAAAAAAAAAAAAAAAAAAAAAAAAAAAAAAAAAAAAAAAAAAAAAAAAAAAAAAAAAAAAAAAAAAAAAAAAAAAAAAAAAAAAAAAAAAAAAAAAAAAAAAAAAAAAAAAAAAAAAAAAAAAAAAAAAAAAAAAAAAAAAAAAAAAAAAAAAAAAAAAAAAAAAAAAAAAAAAAAAAAAAAAAAAAAAAAAAAAAAAAAAAAAAAAAAAAAAAAAAAAAAAAAAAAAAAAAAAAAAAAAAAAAAAAAAAAAAAAAAAAAAAAAAAAAAAAAAAAAAAAAAAAAAAAAAAAAAAAAAAAAAAAAAAAAAAAAAAAAAAAAAAAAAAAAAAAAAAAAAAAAAAAAAAAAAAAAAAAAAAAAAAAAAAAAAAAAAAAAAAAAAAAAAAAAAAAAAAAAAAAAAAAAAAAAAAAAAAAAAAAAAAAAAAAAAAAAAAAAAAAAAAAAAAAAAAAAAAAAAAAAAAAAAAAAAAAAAAAAAAAAAAAAAAAAAAAAAAAAAAAAAAAAAAAAAAAAAAAAAAAAAAAAAAAAAAAAAAAAAAAAAAAAAAAAAAAAAAAAAAAAAAAAAAAAAAAAAAAAAAAAAAAAAAAAAAAAAAAAAAAAAAAAAAAAAAAAAAAAAAAAAAAAAAAAAAAAAAAAAAAAAAAAAAAAAAAAAAAAAAAAAAAAAAAAAAAAAAAAAAAAAAAAAAAAAAAAAAAAAAAAAAAAAAAAAAAAAAAAAAAAAAAAAAAAAAAAAAAAAAAAAAAAAAAAAAAAAAAAAAAAAAAAAAAAAAAAAAAAAAAAAAAAAAAAAAAAAAAAAAAAAAAAAAAAAAAAAAAAAAAAAAAAAAAAAAAAAAAAAAAAAAAAAAAAAAAAAAAAAAAAAAAAAAAAAAAAAAAAAAAAAAAAAAAAAAAAAAAAAAAAAAAAAAAAAAAAAAAAAAAAAAAAAAAAAAAAAAAAAAAAAAAAAAAAAAAAAAAAAAAAAAAAAAAAAAAAAAAAAAAAAAAAAAAAAAAAAAAAAAAAAAAAAAAAAAAAAAAAAAAAAAAAAAAAAAAAAAAAAAAAAAAAAAAAAAAAAAAAAAAAAAAAAAAA
>JAJQQW010000615.1:0-32786 GCA_025583905.1 Ia io | reverse complement strand
TCATTTTTAAATTTCCCAAATTTGGGTTTTAAACAGCTTTTTTTTTTCAAAAAAATCCCAGTTTTAAATTTTATTCCCCCTTAAAATTTCTTCCCCCCCTTTCACAGCATTTTGGATCAAATTCTTAGTTTTTAAAAATTTCATTTAGAGATTTTGGGGGTTTGGAAAAAGTATTTCCAACCCGGTTAAAGGGGCCATTTGAAAAATCTGCTGGTCTTTTCTTTTGAGCTTGAGAGTTTTTATTTTAAAAGGATGTCTTTACGGGGAAATTTTTAATGCACTTTTAAAAACATTTATTTAAAAAACACTACCCTTTTAACTGACATTTTGATTTAAATATTCTTTTTCAAAAACTTTCACCCTTTTTAAAACAGCTCTGGGGAAAATAAATTTTTTTCAGTGTTTCCCCCAATCATTTTCCCGAAAACGAAAAACCCTTTTTGAGGGGGAAAAAAAAAGGGAAACAGTGTAACACGGGGGTTTCAGCTTTTTTAAAAAAGGGGATTTCGAAAGACTCAAATTTTGTGGGTTCAGATATTCGGGCTATGGGAATATTTTTTTTCCTAGTGGGGGAAGCAATTTAAATAAATATTTCCCTAGTCTGAGATTTTAAATTTCGTGCTACCCCTCCAATTTGTCCAGTGATTGAAGCTCTTTTTTCATTGTAAAATCCCCAAATATTACTCCCACCGGGCCCCAACCCGGGGCCCTCCCCCTCAAACCCTTAACACAAAAATAGCCCAAACCTGACCCTAAACCCTACCTACTCCAAAATCTTTTTACAAACCCCCTAACACCAGGCCCACAACCCCCAAAATTTCCCTCTACCCTGCCCACCAAAAATAACCTCGTTTTGCGTATCACCCCTTGCAACCCCCGGGGGGCCCCCCAATCCATTATCCCCGGGGATCATGGGCCTCCCTACGTGGCCCCTCCCCCTTAGTGACATCAATAAATTTCCGGGTTTTTAAGGGCCCCCCAAACCCAACCCTTCTATCAAAAACGACAACCCCATTGCCCCCGGGAGTTGTAAATAAAACCGGGTAAAAAAACTCCCCGTTATTTTTTTTGAACACAATTTCCATGTCATGAAACAATCCCGTACAATTTTAAGGGCCTTTTTTGATGATCCCTAGTGTTTGAGGCACTTTTTTTTTTTTTTAACCTAGTTTATCATTTTAAATTTTCCCCGATTTGGGGGAGTCGTTTTCCCCGGCCTCAAGCTCATTCTTTGTAAATTCCCCAATTTGGTTTTTAAAACCAGCATTTTTTCAAATATACCAGTTTTTAAAGTTATTACCACTTAAATTTTCTATCCAAACTTTCAAAGCCCCTTTGGATACAAATTTTTAGTTTTAAAAAATTCATTTAGAGATTTTTCCGGTGGTAAAACGTTTTTCCCAAAGGTTAAAAGACCCACTTGACAAAACCGCGGGCCCTTTTTTTTGAGCTTTGGGTTTTTTTTTTAACACGGATGTCTTTACGGCATTGTAAATGCACTTTAAAAAACACTATTTGGGGGGGCCAAACCCTAACTGCTTTTTTAAAATTTAATTGTTTCAAAAACTTTCATCATTTTTTTCCGTTTTGGGAAAAATTTGAATTTTTTCGGGGTTTCACCCAATCATGCCGGAAAGGGAAAAACTTTTGAGGGGGAAAAAAAAATTTGTTAAAAGTGTCAAGGGTTCTCACTTTTTGAAAAAGATTTCGCAGTGCCCAAAATTGTGATTTCAATATTCTTCCTTTGGGAAATATGTTATTCCTGTGTGTGAAGCACTTTACTAAATTTTTCCCCAAAAGTCGGGAAAGATGTAAATTTCAGTGCTACACTCCTTTTTGGGTCAATGATTGAAGTCATTCATTTTGAATACCAATGTTACTACCCCCTGCCCCCAAACCCCTGCCCCAAACCCTCAAAATCCTAACCCCAAAAAGCTACCCCTAACCTAAACCCTGAAACCCCTACCTACTAAAACTCTTACACTAACCCTAACCCCCACCCCCAACCCAAAATTTTCTCTCATCTGACCCCAAAAATTAACCTCGATGGCATCACCCCCAAAGGCAACTCCCTGGTCCCAATCATTATCCCCTGGGACCAAGGGCCCCCCCCTTCGGGGCCCCTTTTTCCCTTAGTGACATCATCATTTCCGTTTTTTAAGGGCCCTAACCCCCTTTCAAAACCCAAAAACGACAATCATTGCCCCTAAAATTTAAATAAATGAAACCAGTTACAAACTGGGTTTGATCTTCTTTGAACACGATTTCCATGTCCTGAAAAAATTTCTTTTCGATTTTTGGGGCCCTTTTTTGAGTACCCCTTGTTTTTTGGGGGCATTTTCTTAGATTTTAAACCCTGGGAAACCTTTGTAAATTTTCCCCCGATTTGGGAGTTCTTTTTCCCGGGCCCTCAGGCTCATTCATTTTTTTTTTTCCCAATTTGGTTAAACAGGGGTTTTTTCCCAAATATACCGATCTTTCAATGTTTTTCCCCCTTTAAAAGTCTTTTCCCCCCTTTTTTCAGAGCGTTTTTGGATACAAATTCTCAGATTTCAAAATTCATTTAGGATTTTCCGGTGATAAAACGTTTTCCCAAGGGGGTTCAAGAGCCCTTTGACAAAATCCCCCCTGGTCTTTTTCTTTTTTGAGCTCTGAGAGTTTTTATTTTAAACAAAGAGGGTTTTACGGATTGTAAATCCCCATTAAAACATTACTTGGAAACTAGCCTAACGGGCTTTTTATTTCTATTTTGATCAATATTTCATTCTGTCCAAAGTCTGGGAAAAATGAATTTTTCAGGGGTTTCCCAATCATTCCCCCAAAAAACCCCCCAACCCCTTTTGACAAAAAAAAAATAAATGTTAACAGTGTCAATTTGGGTTTTCTCAGCTTTTTAAAATAAAGTTTTGCAGTGATAAATTTGTGCTGTTAAAAATATTCAGTTCTATAGATTATGTATTCCTTAGTGGTCTGAAGCACATTACTAATTATTTTAGTCTGGTGATGTTTAATTCTAGTGCTACACTCAAGATGTCCAGTATTGAAGGCTCATTTCATGTGAATACCAATTATACTACACATGGCCCTAACCCTGGCCCTAACCCTTCTAATTCCTAACCTGAAACCTAGCCCTACCTGAGCCTGGAACCCTACTATCGAACTCTGTACATAACCCTCAACACCGGCCACAACCCCAAAATTCTCTAACCTGACACCGCAACAACTAACTCGATGACGTCATCACGCTAGCAAACACCCTCGTTCCCAATCATTATCACCTGGGATCACTAGGGTCTACTCACGTGGAAATATAACATAAACAAATTATTACTATTTTGAAAATGTAGTAATCTACCGATTAACACACACATAATCACCAACAAAAATTATAAAAATATAAATTACAAACACAAATCATAAACCAATTAAATCAAAAACATCAACCTAATATATTAAAAATTTATTTAAACGAATCAATAAATCATAATCTATCATAACAAAATTATCAAAAAACCATACTAACTTTCACACATTATTTACACAATTCTCACTAACTTTATATATCTACGTCATATTCACAATATCACACAATACTTTATACTTTCATTTAAATTTTATTTTTTTAAATCATCGTTAATAATTAAATATTAAACACTAAAACATTAATTTATATAAAATTTATTTGATAATAATATATACACTCACACTTATTATTAGTATTTTCAAAATTTTGTTCGGTAGGGAGATTGGTTCCCAGGTGGGTTAAAAAAAACGTATTTTTCCAAAGGGACTTCCAACGGATCCCCCACATCTGGTGGGGGGGAACCTCACCTCGGCTGGCTCTGTTTGTTTTTGGAAAAACCTCTGAGGAGTTTTTTATTTTTAAACACTACGGTTGTCATTTGTACGGGGCATTGTTTAAATTGTGTCAACATTTAAAACCCACTTTCTACGTTTAAAAAATTTACCCCTAACTAACTGTAGTATTTTGAAAACTTTCATTATACTATTGCATCTAATTACTACTTTTTACTGTTTCTTAAGCTTCCTAGCTCTAAAAATGAAATTTTGTTCACCTTGTTTTCACCCTTTATCATTTTTCCCGATAAAACGCCCCCACTCCTTTTTGACAGTGGAAAAAAATAAATAATAAATCATGTGTTCACACCTTGGTCTTCTCAAGCTCTTTGGATACAAAGTTATTCGCAATAATAAATGGGAAAATTATTAGGTTTCTGTTCCAGGGTTATTTCCAGTGGTCTATTAGGATCTTATGTAATATTCCTTAGTTGTTGTGTAAGGCACATTATTCTATAAAATTAATATTCCAATCAAGTCTTTTGGAATGTTTTAACATTCTATCAGTTGCTTAACACTCCAATAACAGTTTTTATCTCCCTGTGATTGAAGTCATTTTCTATTGTGAAATAAAAAACAGTTACGTTCCCTATACCCTTAAAACCCTGTCCCCGAAACATTGCTAATTTCCTAAAACCATCAAATACATTGGGGCCCACCTAAAACCTGACTAGACTAAAAACCACATAACCTAAGGGCCTGTAACTCTTATCCTTAATTCCCCCTTAAATCCTAGCCCCCAATAACCACAATTTCTCTAAACCCTTAACAACCAAAACCACAAACATACTAACCCCTCGGATGTAAACGTCATCATTTCAAAGCAGGCAACTAACCTGGGTCCCAAAATTCATTTTTTCCAACCTGGGGGTCCCACTCTTGGGGGCAATCCCTAACACGGTGGACCCTTCTCCCTTAGAGCGGGGAAACCACAATCATCTCTTCCGTATATTAAATGGGAAAGGCCTATAAACCAACCTACATCTATCCACTCCAAAAATTCACGACCCAAACCAAACCTGTTACCTCGGTCCCTAATAGTTAAAATAAAATGGTGTAACGTAGGGCAACAAACCTCGGTCTATGTTCTATTAATAAAATAAACCCAAATATAACACAAAATGTTCTCTAATAAAAAAAAAAAAAACAAAAACAAGAAAACACAGGTTACTAATTATTGGGCAATATATATTTCATGATGGAAAATATCCCTGGGTGTTAATAATAAACACACTTTTTTAGGATTATTAAACCCTATAGTTTATTCATATTGTCGATTTTTTCCCGAAGTATGGCAGTCTTCTCTTTCTATCCAGAGTGGGGGCCTCAAATAAGCTCTAAGTCCATTTGTGTAATTCCAAATTTTTGGTTAATATCAGATTTAGAATTTAAAAAATTTAATACCCTAATACCAGCTTCCTTTTTTTCGTATATTACCACACTTTTAAAAGGGGTCTATTTCCCTTACCATTCACAAGCAGGCGCTTTGGGGGGGACCATACAAACTTCTCAGTCACTTCCAAAAAAAATTCAGTTAGGATGATGTTTTGCCCGGTGGTTTATAAACGGATTCCCCAAAGATCTACGGTGGTTTCCCATGGGCAAACTTCTGTGGGAACACACACCTTTGAAAAACTGGTCTGTCTTTTGTTTTGAGCCTCTGGAAGGACAATTTTTATTTTTTAAAAAACACGGGGGTCAATACACGGACTTTGTAAAATGCACATTTCTACAATACTCCCAACCCCGTTTGGTAACCTAAGGATTAACTTAGACTTTGTTTTTGAATTTCATAATTGGTTTATCCAATTTACCTTTTATTCATTTTTACTGACAGCTACAGGCTTGGGGAAATGGATATTTTTCAGTGGTTTCTCACCATACTAACTCATTTTCACCGGGAAAAAACGGGCCCAACTCCTTTTGAACGGGGACAAGAAAAATAAATGTTAACCAAACTGTTGTTTCCCACACAAATTCGGTTTCTTTCAAAGGCTGTACTGAAAAAAACAAGATTTCGGCACACTAGTGACAAAACATTGTTGACGTTCCAGATAACTTTCAGTCCTATTGGGAATTATGTATTTTTCCTAGTGTGTGTAAGGCCCATTATTTTACTTAACTAAAAATAATTTCCCTAGGGTGGGAGGATGTTAATTTCTTCAGTTTAAGCTAACCACTTACAACTTTTGTACCACAGTTGATTGAAAGCTCATTCAGGTGGATTGAAAGGCTTTATTTAACATACCAACCCGATGGGACCCTAACCCCGTCCCTAATCCTCTTAATTTCCTAAACCTTAAAACCTAACCCTGGGCCCTAATACGGGAGCGAGGCCTGACCCGTTTTCACCGTTGGCACTTACTACCTGTGTCCTGTTTAAATATATACCCGAATCCTTGGCCTGGTTAACCCCTTATTCGTTTACCATAATACCCTTTGCGCCAACAAATTTTAAATGTTCTATATCCCTTACAACCAACAAACTTTACCCCCCCCCCTTCGATGGACGGTTTTTCATTCCCAAGCTGGTGTCCCGGGGGGCAAAATTGTCAATTATCACAATGGTGGGATCACTAGGGGGCCTCCCTACCGTGGGGCCCCCTCTTTGTACTTAGTGGACGTCATTCCATTTCACTTCCAAGGTTTAATGTTTTAATGGCCTAAACCAAGGCTTTCTATCATCAAAAAATATTCATTGGGGGATTACACATTGTCATGTGTCCCTGAATTTCTTAATTATAAATGGTATACCAGTAGAGCAAACTCGCGGTGCTATCTATCTCATTTGAATTGAAACACCATTTTTCCATGTTCATGGGAAAAACAATGCGCTTACCAGTGATATTTATAGGGGCGCCTTTTTTTGATGTTATTCCCTTTAGTGTTTTGAGGAACTTTTTTATCGGATATTTAAACCTAGGTTTTTTATTTCATTGTGGGAATTTTTCCCGAGTTGTGGTTGGAGTTTCCTTTCTTTCCCCAGAGAGCCTTCAAGCTCATTGTTGACTTTCCAATTTGGTGAATATTTTTTTTTTTCAAATTTTGGTTTTCAAAACAGCGTTTTTTTTACCAAAATATTACCCAGCTCTTTTTAAACGGTTATTAACCACACTTGAAAAGTCTTTTATCCTTACCTTTTTTCACAAAGCGTCTTTGGGACCCCAACAAATTTCTTTAGCAGTATTTTCAAAAAAAATTCAGTAGTTAGAATTGTTTCCGGGGTTGGTTTGGTAAAAACGTATTCCAAAGAGTTTTCAAAGAGGGCCACTTCTTGGGGGGACCACCATCCTTGCTTGGGTCTCTTGTTGTTTTGATGCCTCTGAGAAGAGTTTTGTATTTTTTAAACCCACGGGTGTCATTTTTTTTTTTAACCACGCCATTGTTTAAATTAGCACTTTTAAAATACTCCGGTGACTACTTGGAAAACACTTAGCCTAAAACTGACATTTTTGATTTTCCATATTGTTTCTTTCAAATACTTTTCATTACTTGTTTCTTTACAATAGCTTTCTAGGGAAAATGAATTTTTTTTTTCAGTGTTTCACCAAACCAAACTCATTTTTTTTCCCGAAAAACGGGCAAACTCCATTTAATGACGTGGGGGAAAAAAATAAATGTTAAAATATAATATTGTTTCCAACAGTACTCATCACACTCGGGGTTCTCATAAGCAAGCTACATTTGGAAACAAAGTTTTTTCCCAGTGGGAACCCAAAAATTGTGTGGCTGTTTTCAGATAATTTCAGTCCTTTTAGATTATGTAATATTCCTAGTGTGTGGGGGAAAGCCACATTTTCTAAAATAAATATTTCCCCAAGTCCCCACCCCCCTGGGAGATGTAAATTATTCTTCTCAAGTTGCTTTACACTCCCAAATTTTGTCCCAGGATTTGATTGCGAAGCTTCCATTCAATTGGAATTATTTCCCCCATAAATAATTTACTAAACCCCTGGGACCCTAAACCCCTGTCCCCTAACCCCTTCTAAATTCCCTAAAAATCCCTTAAACCTAGGCCCTTAAACCTGTGTTGCCTGAAACCCTACCCTAGCCCTGATGGGGCCTAAACTTATTATCCTAAACCCTTAAAAACAAACTTAGGCCCCCAAAAAAACCAAAATTCTCCTTAACCCTGGGCTACAACACCCAAAAAAACTAAAATTGTCGGATGTACCGGTCGTTTTTTCATTTCCCAGCAAAAGCACTCCCTGGGGCCAAACCCAATTCATTATTCTACCCTTGGGGTCCACTTTGGGGGCGCCTGGCCCCTCCACGTGGGGGGGCCCCTCCCCCTTGGTGGACCATTTCATTCACTTCCGGTTTTAAATGGCATAAAAGATAACCTACTCCTTCTCACTAAATCAAAAAGGGTTTTACAAAACTCATTGTACCTGAAGCTATTATAATGTAAAACCAGTTACGAGCAAATCCGGTATTTAGTTTTTTTTTTCTATTCTTCATTTTTGAAAAAAACACGAATTTCCTCCACTACCATTTTTCATGGAAACAATGGTTTGCCCCCAAAATGCGGCCCCCCGTTACAGAAGATTAAGGGGCCTTAAATTTTGGATGTATCACCCAGTGGTTTGTGAGGGCACTTTTTTAGAATATTAAACCTAGGGTTATCCATTTGTTGAAAATTTTCCGAACGGGAGGGGGCGTCCCCGTTCTTCCAAGGAAGGCCTCCAAGCTATCCACTTTCCATTACCATTTTATGAATTTCCCAATTTTGGTTTGTAAAACAGCGTTTTTTTTTTACAAAACAATATTACCACCTCTCTTTTAAACGTTTATTTACCCCACTTGAAAAGGTCTTATCCCTACCCCTTTCACAGGCAGCGCTTTTGGGATACAAATAATTCTCAAGTAATTTTCAAAATTCAGTAGTAATGGATTGGTTCCCGGTGGTAAAATAAACGTATTTCCAAGAGTTCCAAGGAAGGGGAGCACTCTTGGGACCACACACACCCCTGCTGGGGGTCTGTTGTTTTTGGAGCTCTGGTGGAGAAATTTTTTATTTTAAAATCACGGGGTGTTGTCACATTACCGGCTTTGTTAAAATGGCACATTTAAAACAAAACAACTACTTGGAATACACTAAATTAGTCCTAAACTGGAACCATTTTTTGGATTTTTTATTTTGTTTCTCAATTACTTTTTTCATGTACTGTTTCCCACCCCCCTACACAGGCTCTAGGGGTGAAAAATGAAATTTTTTTTCAGTGTTTCAACACCAAACTTACATTTTCCCCGGGGAAAAAAAACCCCAACTCCCTTTTGGACGGGGGAAAATAAAAAATTGTTAACAAGGTGGTTTCCCACCACCTCGGTTTCTCTCAGCTGTTTTGAAAACAAGATTTTTTCGTGGGTGACCTCAAAATTGGTGGACCCCGTTCAGAATATTCCCACTAGTCTTATTGGAATATGTGTATTTCCTAGTTGTGGGGTGTGTAAAGCACAATTTTT
Source organism: Ia io (assembly GCA_025583905.1). Classification (NCBI taxonomy): domain Eukaryota; kingdom Metazoa; phylum Chordata; class Mammalia; order Chiroptera; family Vespertilionidae; genus Ia; species Ia io. The sequence continues at coordinate 23,462 of JAJQQW010000615.1, read as the reverse complement.
TACTAAATAATTTCCCTGTAGTTTCTGGAGAGATGTAATAATTTTCTCAGTGCTTTAACACTTCCCAATTTTGTCCAGTGATTTGAAGCCTCATTTTCATTTGTGGATATTCCCCATTATTTTACTTACCCCACCCTGGGGGCGACCCTAAAACCCTGTTCCTAAGCCTCCTACCCTCTAAACCCTAAAAAAAAAACCCCCTAAGCCTTAGCCCTAACCTGTTATGGGCCTGGAAAAAACCAACCTTTACCTTATGTGCCCGAAACAACTTTTTCCTAAACCCTAAACCCTAACCACTTAAGGCCCCAACCCCCAATTCTCTAAAAACCCTTATTTACCAACCAAAACAAATACAACCTCGATGGGGACGTTTTTCACTTTTCCCCATTTCAACCACAAGCAGGGTCCCCCAATTGGGCCCAATTCATTATCCAACCTGGGATCACTTGGGGGGAGCCCGAATTGGCCCACGTTGGGCCCCTTCCTCCTTGGGTGGGGTGACGTCAATTCACTTCTTCCGGTTTTAATAACCAGGCATTCTAACCTTTACTTCTATCAAAAAAACGGCGGACAAACTCATTGTGTCCCTGAAGTATGAAATGTAAACAGTAGCAAATAAAACGGTCTATTTTCTCTTTTGGAAAACACGAATAAGGAATTCCCACGGTTTCATGTCATAAACAATGCGTTTACAAGGATATTAAGGGGCCTTTATTTTTGGCCACGTATTCCCCTAGTGTTTTGAGGCACTTTCTTTCTTAGATATTAAACCTAGGTTTATCAATTTTGTGAATTTTTCCCGAGGAGTTTGGGGTGTCTCAGTTCTTCCAGGAGTCCTCAGAGCCCTCATAGCTCATTTCATTGTGAATTTATCAATTTGGGTTGGTTTAAAAACAGCGTTTTTTTTAAATTATTACCCAGCTCTTTAAAAACGTTTTATTACCACTTGTTGAAAGGTCTTATCCTTTACCTTTCACAGCGCTTTTGGGATAACAAAATTCTCCTCAGTATTTTCAAAAAATTCAGTAGAGATGGTTGTTCCGGTGGTAAAAAACGAAATTATTCCAAGGAGTTCAAGAGGAGCCTCCTCTCTGGGGACCACCACCCCCCCCCCCGCATTGCTCCTCCTCTGTTTGTTTTGAGCTCTGAGAGTTTTTTTATTTTAACCCCCAACGGGGTGTTCATTACCGGCATTGTAAATTGCACACATTAAAAAACACTACCTTGGGAAAACACTAGCCCTAAACTGGGACCATTTTTTTGATTTTCATATTGTGTTTCCCAATACTTTTTCATTTACTGTTCTACACTGCCTCTAGGGTAGGAAAATGAAATTTTTCAGTGTTTCACACCAACTACTCATTTTCCCGAAAAATCGCCAAACTCCTCTTTTGACGGGGTGAAAAATAAATAAATGTTAAAAAACAGTGTGTCCATCCACACTCGGTTCTCAGGCTCTTTTGAAACAAGGATTTTCGCAGTGGTGAACAAAAAATTGTGAACTGGTTCAGGATATTTCAGTCTATTTTTGATTATGTATTCCTAGTGTGTGGTTTGGAAGCAAAATTACTAAATAATATTTTCCCACTAGTCTGGAGTTGGATGTAAAATTTCTCAGTGCTACCACTCACTCCAATTTTGGTCCAGGGTGATTGAAATTGCTCATTCATTGTGTTTCCAATATTAGTTTTGCCACAACCCTACCCCAATTTATTTACTACCACCTGATTGTACTCTAAAACCCTCCCTAATCCTAATCCCTAATAATCCTAACCCTAATCAACCTAGCCCTAAAACTGAGCCTGATAAAATTTCCCTTACCTAGGCCGGGTAAATCTTATTTCCTTAAACCCCTTAACCACTAGCCCCCCAAACCCCAATTCTCTCTAACCCTGGGTCACCCAAAAAAAAACCTAACTCGATGGGGTCATCCCACTCCTTCCTCAGGGCAGGGGTCCCCTGGGCCAAAATCATTATCACCCTGGGATCACTTGGGCCTACCCCCACCACGTGGGCCCCCCCTCCCCCCTTGGTGACATTCATCACTTCCGGTTTAATGGCCCAACCTAACCTTGATCTTCCTATCTATCAAAAAAAAACGCCAAACTCATTGTACCTGAGTCCTGAAATATGAATGTGTAACCAGTAGCATCAAACTCGCGGTCTTTCTCTTCTCATATTTGAACACGATTTTCCATGTCATGAAAAAACAATGCTTGCGTTTAAAATTATATTCAAGGGCCTTTTTTTTTGATGTTTTCCCCCTAGTGTTTTTGAGGGCACTTTTTTAGATATTAAAAACCTAGGTTTATCATTGTGAATTTTTCCCGAGTTGGAGTCTCTCCTTCTTCCAAGATTTCCCTCAAGGCTCATTTTTTTGGTGAATTTTTCCAATTTGGTTAAAAAACAGCGTTTTTTACAAAATATACCCAGCTCTTTTTTAAACGTTATTACCACCACTTGGTTAAAAAGTCTCCTAACCCCTACCTTTCACAAGCGCTTTTGGATACAAATTTCTCAGTATTTCAAAAATTCAGTTAGAGATGTTCCCGGTGGGTAAAAAACGTATTCCAAAGAGTTTTCCAAGAGCCACTTCTGAACACACCCTTGCTGGTGTTCTGTTGTTTTGAGCTCTGAGAGTTTTTATTTTTAACAACACTGTGTCATACCGGCATTTGTAAATAATGCACATTAAAAACACTACTTGGAAAAAAAGCCCTAAACTGACATTTTGATTTCATATTGTTCTCAATACTTTTCATTACTGTTCTACAGCTCTAGGAAAATTGAATTTTTTTCAGTGTCACCCAATTCACCACCAACTCATTTTCCCCCGAAAAACGCCAAAACTCCTTTTGACGGGGAAAAAAAAAATGTTAACAGTGTCACACTCGGTTCTCAGCTGTTTTGAACAAGATTTTCGCATAGTGACCCATGAAACAAAATTGTGCCTGTTCAGATATTCAGTCTCTATTGGAATATGTATGTATTCCTAGTGTGTGAAGCACATTTACTAAATATTTTCCCTAGTCTGGAGATGTAAATTTTCTCAGTGCTACACACTCCAATTTGTCCAGTGATTGAAGCTCATTTCATTGTGAATTCCCAATATTTTACTTACCCCTGACCCTAACCCTGTCCCTAAAACCTCTAATCCTAACCCTAAAACCTAGCCCTAACCTGAGTGCCTGAACCCCTACCTAGGTCCGAAACCCTATTCCCTATTTATGTTAAAACCCTAAACCCTAGCCCCAAGCCCCAATTCTCTCTAACCCTTAACACCAAAAACTAAACCTCGATGACGTTTTCATTTTAGCAACTGTCCCTGGGCCCCAATCATTATCACCTGGGGTCACTTGGGTCCTGCCCCTTGCCCCCCCCCTCCCCCTTTGGTGACGTCATCACTTTTCCGGTTTAAATGGCCTAACCTAAGACGCCTTCTATCAAAAACGCACAACTCATTTGTACCTGAAGTTATGAAATGTAACCAGTAGCAAAATTTTCGGGTCTATCTTCTTTGAACACATTTCCCACGTCCCATTGAAAAAACAATGCGTTACAGATATTAAGGGCCTTTTTTGATTGTATCCCCTAGTGTTTGAGGCACTTTTTTAGATATTTAACGTTAACCTAGGTTAATCATTTTTTGTGAAATTTTCCAGTTGGAGTCTCGTTCTTCCAGAGCCTCAAGCTCATTCATTGTGAATTTCCAATTTGGTTAAACAGCGTTTTTTACAAATATACCAGCTCTTTAAAACGTTATTTACCACTTGAAAGTCTATCCTTACCTTTCACAGCGCTTTGGATACAAATTCTCTCAGTATTTCAAAATTCAGTAGAGATGTTCCGGTGGTAAAAAAAAACGTATTCCAAGAGTTCAAGAGCCACTCTGACCACATCCCGCTGGGTCTGTTTGTTTTGAGCTCTGAGAGTTTTTTATTTTTTAACACGGGGTGTCATACCGGCATTGTAAATGCACATTTAAAAACACTACTTGGAACACTAGCCTAACTGACATTTTTGATTTCATATTGTTCTCAAATACTTTCATACTGTTCTACAGCTCTAGGAAAATGAAATTTTTCAGTGTTTTTCACCAAGCAAACTCATTTTTCCCGAAAAAAAAACGCCAACTCCTCCTTTTTGACGGGGAAAAAAAAATGTTTAACAGTGTCACACTCGGTTTCTCAGCTGTTTTTGAACAAGATTTCGCAGTGACACAAAATTGTGCTGTTCAGATATTCAGTCTATTGGAATATGTATTCCCTAGTGTGGTGAAGCACATTACTAAATATTTCCCTAGTCTGGGAGATGTAAAATTCTCAGTGCTACACTCCAATTTTTGTCCAGTGATTGAAGCTCATTCATTGTGAATACCCCAATATATACTACAACCCCCTGACCCCCTAACCCTGTCCCTAACCCTCTAATCCTAACCCTAAACCTAGCCCCCTAACCTGAGCCCTGAAAACCCTACCTAGCCTGAACCCTTATCCTAACCCTAAAACCCTAGCCCCAAGCCCAAATTCTCTAACCCTAACACCACAAACTAAACCTCGATGACGTCATCATTCCCTAGCAGGTCCCTGGGCCCCCAATCATTATCACCTGGGGATCACTAGGGCCCCTCCCCTACGTGGCCCCTCTCCCCTTTAGTGACTTTCGGTCATCACTTCCGGTTTAATGGCCTAAACCAGCCTTTCTATCAAAAAAACGCCAAAACTCTCATTGTCCCTGAATTAATAAATGTAACCAGTAGCAAAACAACTCGGTATTCTATCTTTCTTTTGAACACACGATTTTCCATGTCATGAAAAACAATGCGTTACAGATATTAAGGGGCCCTTTTTTTTGATGTATTCCCCTAGTGTTTTGAGGCACTTTTTTTAGATATTAACCTAGGTTATCATTGTGAATTTCCCGAGTTGGAGGAGTCTCGTTTCTCTTCCAGAGCCTCAAGCTCATTTCATTGTGAATTCCCAATTTGGTTTAACAGCAGCGTTTTTTTTTTATATATACCAGCTCTTTAAAACGTTATTTTTTACCACTTGAAAGTCTATCCCTACCTTTCACAGCGCAGCTTTTTTTGGATACAAAATTCTCAGTATTTTCAAAATTCAGTAGAGATGATTTTTCCGGTGGTAAAACGTATTCCAAGAGTTCAAGAGCCACTCTGGACACACATCCCCGCCTGGTCTGTTGTTTTTGAGCTCTGAGAGTTTTTTTATTTTTAACACGGGTGTCATACCGGGCATTTGTAAAAAATGCACATTAAAAACACTACTTGGAACACACTAGCCTAAACTGACATTTTGATTTTCATATTGTTTCTCAATACTTTCATACTGTTCTACAGCTCTAGGAAAATGAATTTTTTTTCAGTGTTTTCACCAAACTCATTTTTCCCGAAAACGCCAACTCCTTTTGACGGGAAAAAAAAAAAATAAATGTTAACAGTGTCACACTCGGGTTTCTCAGCTGTTTGAAAACAAGATTTCGCAGTGACAAAATTGTTGTGCTGTTCAGATATTCAGTCTATTGGGAATATGTATTCCTAGTGTGTGTGAAGCACATTTTTCTAAATATTTCCCCCTAGTCTGGAGATGTAAATTCTCAGTGCTACACACTCCCAATTTGTCCAGTGATTGAAGCTCATTCATTGTGATATTACCCAATATTACTACACACCTGACCCTAACCCTGTCCCTAACCCTCTAATCCTAACCCTAAACCTAGCCCTAACCTGTGGCCTGAACCCTAACCCTAGCCCGAAACCTTCTTATCCTAACCCTAACCCCTAGCCCCAAACCAAAATCTCTAACCCCTAACACCAAAACTAACCTCGATGACGTCATCACTTCCTAGCAGGGGTTCCCCTGGGGGCCCAATCATTATCACCTGGGATCACTTGGGGACCTCCCTACGGTGGCCCCTCCCCCCTTTGGTGACATCATCACTTCCGGGTTAAATGGCCTAACCAACCTTTTCTATCAAAAACGACAACTCATTGTCCCTGAAGTATGAATGTAAACCAGTAGCAAACTCGGTTATCTATCTTTTTTTCATGAACACGAATTTTTCCACGTTCATGAAAACAATGCGTTACAGAGATATTAAGGGCCTTTTTTTGATGTATCCCTAGTGTTTGAGGCACACTTTTTTAGATATTAAACCTAGGTTATCATTTGTGAATTTCCCGAGTTGGAGTCTCTTTTCTTCCAGGAGGCCTCAAGCTCATTCATTGTGAATTCCAATTTGGGTTAAACAAAAGCGTTTTTTTACAAAATATACCAGCTCTTTTAAACGTTATTACCACTTGAAAGTCTATCCTACCTTTCACAGCGCTTTGGATACAAATTCTCAGTATTTCAAAATTCAGTAGAGAGAGATGTTCCGGTGGTAGGTAATTTAAAACGTATTCCAAGAGTTCAAAGAGCCACTCTGACACACATCCCGCTGGTCTGGTTGTTTTTTTGAGCTCTGAGAGTTTTTTTTTTTTAACACGGGTGTGTCATACCGGCATTGTAAAATGCACATTAAAAACACTACTTGGAACACTATAGCCTAACTGACATTTTGATTTCATATTGTTCTCAATACTTTCATACTGTTCTACAGCTCTAGGAAAATGAATTTTTTCAGTGTTTTTCACCAACTCATTTTCCCGAAAACGCCAAACTCCTCCTTTTGACGGGAAAAAAAAAATGGTAAATGTTAAAACAGTGTCACACTCGGTTCTCAGCTGTTTTTGAACAAGATTTTCGCAGTGACAAAATTGTGTGACTGTTCAGATATTCAGTCTATTGGAATATGTATTTCCTCTAGTGTGTGAAGCACATTTCTAAATATTTCCCTAGTCCTGGAGATGTTGAGTAAAAATTCTCAGTGCTACACTCCAATTTGTCCCAGTGATTGAAAGCTCATTCATTCATTGTGAATTCCCAATATATTACTACACCCTGACCCTAAACCCTGGTCCCCTAACCCTCTAAATCCTAACCCTAACCTAGCCCTAACCTGTGCCTGAACCCTACCTAGCCTGAAACACCTTTATCCTAAACCCTAAAACCAACTAGCCCCAACCAAATTCTCTAAACCCTTAACACCACTAACTAAAACCTCGATGACGTTTTCATTTCCAGCAGGGTCCCTGGGGCCAAATCATTATTCACCTGGGGGTCACTGGGGGGGCCTAACCACGTGGCCCCCTCCCCCTTGGTGACATCATCACTTCCCGGATTTAATGGCCATAACCCATACTATCTATCATCAAAAAAACGCCAAACTCATTGTCCCTGAATTTTATAAAAATGTAACCAGTAGCAAACTCGGTTCTATCTCATTTTTGAACACGATTTTCCATGTCATGAAACAATGCGTTACAGATATTAAGGGGCCTTTTTTTGCAGTATTTTCCTAGTGTTTGAGGCACTTTTTTTAGATATTAACCTAGGTTATCATTGTGAAATTTTCCCGAGTTGGAGTCTCGTTCTTTCCAGAGAGGCCTCAAGCTCATTCATTTGTGAATTCCCAATTTGGGTTTTAAAACAGCGTTTTTTTTTTACAAAAATATACCACCTCTTTTTAAACGTTATTTTACCCACTTGAAAAAGTCTATCCTAACCTTTTCACAGCGCTTTTTTGGATACAAATTCTCAGTATTTTTCAAAATTCAGTAGAGATGTTTTTCGGTGGTAAAAAACGTATTCCAAGAGTTTCAAAGAGCCACTCTGACAACATCCCCCTGCCTGGTCTGTTGTTTTTGAGCTCTGAGAGTTTTTTTTTTTTTTAAAACACGGGGGTTTTGTCATTACCGGCATTGTAAAATGCACATTTGAAAAAACACTAACTTGGAAACAACTAGCCTAAAACTGACATTTTGATTTTCATATTTGGTTTCCATCTCAATACTTTTCATTTAACTGTTCTACAGCTCTAGGAAAAATGAATTTTTCAGTGTTTTCACAAAACTCATTTTCCCGAAAAAAAACGCCAACTCCTTTTTTGACGGGAAAAAAAAAAAATGTTAACTAGTTGTCACACACTCAAGGTTTCTCCAGCTGCTGTTTGAAACAAGATTTTCGGCAGTGACAAAATTGTTGCTGTTTTCAGATATTTTCAGTCTATTGGAATATGTAATTCCTAAGTGTGTGTGAAGCACATTTTTCTAAATATTTTCCCTAGTTCTGGAGTCTTGAGAAACAAATTTCAGCAGTGTGCTACACTCCAACTCCAATTTGTCCATTTTGATTGGAAGCTCATTTTTCATTGTGGAATATACCCACAAATTTATACACTACAACCCTGGACCCTAACCCCTGTCCCTTAACCCTCTAACCCTAAATCCTAACCCTAAAACCTAGCCTAACCTGAGTGAAGCCTGAACCCCTACCTAAAAGTCCCGAAATTCTTATCTAACCCTAACCCTATAGCCCCAAAAAACCCAATTCTCTAACCCTGAACCAAAAACTAAACCTCGATGACATCATCAACTCCTAGCAACTCCCTGGGCCACCAAATCATTATCACCTGGGATCACTTGGGACCCTCAAAAAACGTGGCCCCTGCCCCAGTGGTAGTGAACGTAATCATTCCGGTTTAATTTTCAGGTTTTTTTTAATGGCTGAAACAAGCCTTCTATCAAAAAACGACAAAAACCTCATTGTCCCCTGAGTTATAAAAATGTAACCAGTAGCAAACTCGCGCGTCTATCTTTCTTTGAAAAACAATTTATTTCCATGTCATGAAAACAATTGCCGCTTACAGATATTTAAGGGGGGCTTTTTTGTTGTTGTATGCTATTGCTAGTGTTTGAGGCACTTTTTTTGATAATTTTAAAACCTAGGTTTATCATTGTGAAATTTTCCCGAGTTGGAGTCTCACTTTCTTTCCAGAGCCTCAAGCTCATTTTCATTGTGAATTTCCCAAATTTGGGTTTTTTTAACAGCGGTTTTTTTTTAAAAAAATATAATACCAGCTCCTTTAAACGTTTTTTACCCCAACTTGAAAGTCTATCCACTTACCTTTTTTCACAGCGCTTTTGGGATACAAAATTTCTTCAGTATTTTCAAAATTCAGTAGAGATGTTTTTTCCGGTGGTAAAAAAAAAACGTATTTCCAAGAGTTTCAAGAGCCACTCTGAAACACCATCCCGTTCTGGGTCTGTTGTTTTTTGAGCTCTGAGAGTTTTTTTATTTTAATTTTAACAATACGGAATAATACCGGCATTTCATACCGGCATTGTAAAAATGCAACATTTAAAACACTACTAACTTGGAACATAGCCTAAACTGACCATTTTGATTTTCATATTGTTTCAAAATACTTTTCATACTGTTCTACAGCTCTAGGAAAATTGAATTTTTTCAGTGTTTTCACCAACTCAACCTTCCCGAAAAAAACGCCAACTTCCTTTTGACGGGGAAAAAAAAAATAAATGTTTAACAGTGTCACACTTTGGATTCTCAAGCTCATTTTGAACAAGATTTTCCTTATGAGCTTGACAAAAATTGTGAGCTGTTTTCAAGGATATTCAGTCTATTAGAATATGTAAATTCCTAGTGTGTGGTGAAGGCACAAATTTCTAAATATTTCCCAAGTCTGGACGATGTAAATTCTCAGTTGCTCTACAACTCCAATTTGTCCCAGTGATTTGGAAGCTCATTCATTTGTGAATAACCCAAATTATTACTAACACCCTGATACACCTAAACCCTCACTTTCCCTAACCCATTCTTAATCCTAAAAAAACCCTAACCTAGCCCTAAACCTGTGCCCTGAACCCTTCCCCTAGCACCCTGAACAACTCTTATATCCTAACCCTAACCCTAGCCCACACCAAAATTCCCTAAATCTCTAACACAACTAACACCACATAAACTAACCCTCGATGACAGTTTTCATTTCCCAGCAGGGTCCCTGGGGGCCAAATCATTAATTTCACACTTGGGGTCACTTTGGGCCTTTGGGCTACGTGTGGGCCCTTCCCCCTTGGTGACATCATCACTCCCCGGCTTTAATGGATAACCATTACCAATTATCTATCAAAAAACGCCAAACTCATTCCATGTTTAACCTGAAAGTATGAATGTAACCAGTAGGCAAAACACAAGCGGTTTTTTATCTCATCCTCATTTGAACACGATTTCCCACGTCATGAAACAAATGCGTTTACAGATAATTTAAGGGCCTTTTTTTTGATTTGTATCCCTAGTGTTTGAGGGACACTTTTTTAGATATTAAAACCTAGGTTATCATTGTGAATTTTTCCGAGTTGGAGTCTCCTTTCTTCCAGAGCTCCAGGCTCATTATTGTGGAATTCCAATTTGGTTTTAAACAGCGTTTTTTTTACAAATTATTACCACCATCTTTAAAACGTTATTACCCACTTGAAAGTCTAGTCTATCCTTACCTTTTCACAGCGCTTTTGGAATACAAAATAATTCTCAGTATTTCAAATTTCAAGAGAATTTTTTACTAGTTTTCGGTGGTTTCTTAACTTTAAAACGTATTATTCCAGAGATTCAAGAGCCCCACTTCTGACACATCACCCTGCTGGTCTGGTTGTTTGAGCTCTGAGAGTTTTTATTTAGTTAACACGGGTATGTCATAACCCCGGCTTTTGTAAATGCACATTTAAAAACACTACTTGGAAAACACTAGCCTAACTGACCATTTTTTGATTTCATATTGTTTTACAATCTTTTCATACACTGTTTCTAGGAGCTCTAGGAAAATGAATTTTTTCAGTGTTTTTTTTCACTCCAAACTCCTTTTTCCGAAAAACGGCAAACGCCCCTTTTTGAAGGGAAAAAAAAAAGAGGGACAAATAAATGTTTAACCAGTGTGTCCCCTACATTCACGTTTCAGCTCTTTGAAACAAATGATTACTGGCAGTGTGACTAAAAAAATTGTGAACGTCTATCAATTATTCCGTACTATGTGGCCAAAAAATAGATATGGATATTCCCCTAGTGTGTGGAAGCACATTTATCAAAATATTTCCTAGTTGGAAAAAATAGCACATTGGTCCAGATTGAAAGACCCTTCATTTTTTGGAAATTCCCGAACTACTAACTTTATAACTGAACCCTAACCCCCCTTTCGCCCCTATCCACTCTCATAATCCAAACCTCTAAACCTAGCCTAAACCACTCTAGCCCTGGAAAGCCCCACAAGCCCTAGTCGAAACTCTTAAAACGTTACCACAAACACTACCAAAGCACAAATTACTACTAACCTCCTGACACCACATTACCTCCGATCGACGTTCCCCCATAACTCCTAAGCAAACTCCCCTGGGCCAGGCCCAATCATTATTCAACCCTTTGGGGATTCAACTAGGGACCTCCCCTACGTGGCTCCTACGATGGGCCCCTCTGACTTACGTCGAATATGTCATCACACTTTACCGGTTTAAAAATGGCCCCTACGACGGCACGCCTTCTATCTAAAAAAAACGACAACTCATTATCCCTGAGTTATACAATTGTATACCAGTACGCAAACTCGCGCGTCTATCTTCTTTTGAATCACAATTTCCATGTCAATGAAACAATGCGCTAAAACAGAAATTAATGCCTTTTATTGGATGTAACCCCTGTCTTTTGAGGCTCTTTTTAGATATTTTAACCACGGTTTTATCAATGTGAATTTATCAGAGATGGAGTTCTACGTTTCCTTCCAGAGCACTCAAGCTCGATTAATTGTGAAATCCATTTGGTTTATAACAAGCGTTTATGACAAATATACCAGCTCTTTAAACGCTTAATTAACCACTGAAAGTCATCCTATTCCTTTCGACTCTGTCGCTTTGTATACATAATTCTCAGATATATCAAACATACAGTAAGAGATGTTTCCATGTGTAAAACGTTATTCCAATGAGTTCATGAGCCACTCTACAACATCCCTGGGTCAGTTGATTTTGTAGGCTCTGAGTAGTGTTTTATTTTTAGTCACGGTGTCATACCGCATTGACAATTCTGCAACATTAAAACACTAACTTGTGAACACTAACCTAATGATCACTTTTGATATTTCATATTGTGCACAATATTTTCATTTATACCTGTCACACTCTAGGAAAATGAATTTTCGGCGGTGTTTTCACCACTCATTTAATTCCCGAAAACTGCCTAACTCGTTTTGAGGGAACAAATAAATGTTGACATTGGATACCACTTGTTTCCTCAGCTATTTTCCCATATAAATTTTCTCCATGACAAACCCATAGTGTTATCTGTTCTAATATTAATTCTCATCTCTATTAGATTATGCGTATCATAATAGTATAAATGAATTACCACATTCTAGTCTCATTCCCAATCACATAGATGTAAGTTCTCAGTGCCGTGCACTCCAATTTGTCCATGTGACACAACCAAGCTCATTCATTGTGATACCCCAATATTACTACTCCCTACCCTAACCGACTAGTTGTCTAACCCTCTAATCCAACACATATACCTAGCCTGTACCTGTGCCTAACCTACCTACCTGAACCCTTATCCTAACCCTAACCCTAACCCAACCAAGTCTACAACCCTAACACCACATCGAACCTCATGAAGTTTTTATTCCAACGCAGGTCCCTGAGCCAACTATTCATTTATCACCTGTGTCATTGGGCCTGCCACACCGCCCACGGGGCCCCCCCCCTAGGTGACTTCATCAATTCCGATTATTCATTGGCATAAGATACATCTCTTCAAAAACTCCAATCTCATTTTACCTGACTAATGTAATGTAACCATTATCACACAACGCGTTCTATCTCATTTGTACACGAATTCCACGTCAAGAAACAATGCCTTTACCGAATATTACTTGTCCGCTTTTATGATGTATCCCTATCTGTTGAGGCCACCTTTTTACATTATAAACCTAGTTATATCATTGGTGACTCTGCCCGAGTTGGAGTCTCCTTCTCCAGTAGCCTCAAGCTCATACATTTGTGAATTCCATTTTGTTTAGTAGAAATCACGTTCTTTTTACAAATATACCACCTACTTTAAAACGTTTATGACCACTTGAAGTTCCTATCACTCCCTTTCACATGCGCTTTGGGTACCAATTACTCAGTCTTCTCAAAATTCCAAGTAGAGATGTTCCGGTGTAAACGTGAAACCAAGAGTTCAAAAGCCACTCTGACTAGCACACCTGTGTACTGTTTCTTTTAGAGCTCTGATGAGTTTGTTATTTTAACACGGGAGAGTCATAATACCGGCTTGAAAATTCCACAGTAAAATAGCTACTTGGAACACTACCTAACTGACATTTTGATTTATCATATATGAGCCAATTTAAGTCATACTGTTCTACAGCTCTGGGAATAATGAATTTTTCAGAGTTTCCCCAACATCATTTCCCGAAAAACGCACAACACCTTTTTGAGCGGGAAAACGAAAATTAACATGCACCCACCCACACTTCGGTTTTCTCACTCTATTGAACTAATGATTCTCGCGAGTGACAAATATTGTGACTTACAGATATTCAGCTTATTAGTGACATTTATTCCTAGTGTGTGAAGCACATACTAAATATTTCCCTAGTCCTGAGATTAAATTCGCATGACTACACCTCTAATTTTGTCCAGTGATTGAAGCTCATTTATTTTGAATTCCTCAAGATAACTTACAACCCTGACCCTAACCTTTCCTAAACCCTAAGTCCTAACCCTAACCTACCGCTAACCAACCTGAACCCTACCTAGTCCGAACACTTCTTACATAACCCTAACACTAGCCTCAGCGCAATTCTCCAGAACCCTACAACCAGAATTAACCTTAGATGAGACGGCATCACTCCTAGCAACTCCCTGGGCCAATCAAATATCACCTGGATCACTACGCACCTAGGGCCTAACGTGGCCCCCTCAACCTTAGTGACGTCATCACTTTCCAGTTTTAATGTCTCTAACCACCTTCTATCAGAAAACGACAACTCAATTGCTCCTTAGTTATAAATAGTAACCAGTACCAACCTACGATACTAGCTACTCTTCTTTGAGCACATCATTCCCCATGTCATGAAACAATGCCGATACAGATATGTTAATGGCCTTTTTTTAATTATCCATATTGGTTTGAAGGCACTTTATGTACATATTAGACACTGGGTTATCATCGCTGATGTATCCCGATGGAGATCGGTCGTTCATCCAGAGACCTCAAGCTCATTTCATTCGTGAATTCCACATTTTGGTAGTATAACAGCGATTTGTTTACAAATATACCAGCTGCTTTAAAACCGTTATTAACCACTTGCAAGATCTATCCTACCTTTCACAAGACGCTTTTGGATACAAATTCTCATTATTTTCAAATTCAGTAGAGATGTTCTGGCTGGTAAAAAAGTATTCCAAGAGTTCAAGAGCACACTCTGACACACCCTGTGTTAGGTGTTGTTTGTACCGCTTCTGAGAGTTTTTATTTTATTACACGGGTTGTCATACCGGCATAGTTAAAGTGCACATTAAAACACTACTTGGAACAATAGCCTAACTGACATTTGGTTTTCATATTGTATCTCAATATACTTTCCATACTGTTCTACAGCTCTGAGAAAATGAATTTTTCTCAGTGTTTCAACCAACTCATTTTTCCCAAAACGCCAAGCCTTTTGACGGGGAAAAATAATGATCTAAACGTGTTCACACTTGGTTCTCAGCTGTTTTAACAACGATTTTCCGCATGAGAAAATTGCTGCTGTTCAATTATTCAGATCTATATAGATTATGTATTTTCCTAGTGCGTGAAGCAACATTTGAATAAAATATTTCCCAAGTCTGGAGAAGGTAAATTCGCAGTGCTACACTCCAAATTTGTCCAGTGATTGAAGCTCATTCATATGTGATATTCCAATTATCTACTACATCACTTGACACTTAACCCTGTTCCTACTAACCTTTAATATCCTAAGACCATAAATAGCCCATATATGTGCATGAAACCCTACGTCGGTCCGAACTATTTATCCTACAACCTAATAACTAGACCCAAGCCAAATTCTTTAACCCTGACATCCAAAAACTAACCTTCTAGATGACGCTTTTCAACTCTCTAGCAGGTCCATCGGGTCCAATTCATTAATACTACCTGAGGGTCATCTTGGGGACCTGCCACGTAGGCCCCCTCTCACTTGGTGCCATTTATATCTTTGCGCAATTAATGGCCTAACTATAATCTATTCACAAAATCGACCAACTCAGTTGTACGCTGAAAGTTATGAAATGTTTCCCATAGTTGTACAAACTCGCGTCAATATCTCATTTGTTGACGATATTTTCCATGTATCATGAAACAATAGCGCTTACAGATATTAAGGGTTTATTTTTTGATTGTTATCCCTGGTGATTTGAGGAACTGTATTAGATATTTAACCTAGGTTAGCAGTTGTGTAATTTCACCGACCTTGGTTGTTCTAAACTTTCTTTCCTGTAGCCTCAATTGCCTTATAAATTGTGATTCCCTCAATCTTGGGGTAATCAGCTTTTTTTACAAATATACCAGCTCATCCCTATTCAAAACGTTATATATACCACTTGAAAATCATAATCAACCTATTCACCAGTCGATATTGGATTTACACCCATTTCAATATTTTCAAAATTCCAGATAGAGATGTTTACTATGGTCGAGATCTGTAAAAACGTTTGGATTATTCCAAGAGTTTTCAAAACGTCCACTCCATGGACCCATCGGCTTGGTGTCGATTAGTATTAGAGCTCTGAGAGTTTTATTTTTAAAAGGGTTGCGTGGACATAACGCTTTTGTAAATATAATGACTTAAAAAACTACTTTGCGAAACAAATAGCCTAACTCGACTTATTTTGATTTCTTATATTGTTCTCAATACTGTCTTCCTGTTACTACAGCTTAGGGAATAATCGAAATTTTTCAGTGTGATTTCATCAACTTCATTTTTTTTTTCTTCCGAAGAACGCCAATATCTTTTTGGACGGGAAAAACGTAAAATGTTAAACAGTGTCACACTCGCGGGTGTTCTCCGCTGTTTGTTTGAACAAGATTTATCGAAGTGGACAAATTTGTGACGTTAAGACACTTCTGTCTATTGAAATCTGTAAATTCCATAGTGTGATGACACCAATCTTATCAAATTCACCAGGGCTTTTACTCTTAAATACACTTGGGGAGGAATCAACACTCAATTTGTCAAGAAAAAAAGCTATGCATTTAAAGTTTGTGAATTCGCCAATAAAAAAAAACTCCAAAACAATATCAATAAATTCTACCCTTTTCACCATCTTAAATCTTTTCAAACTATCAAGGTAACCTTGAGTTTGAATTGGGATACACTGTCTCTGGGGAAACCAAAATATTAACCTAAAATAAAGCCCACAAACACACCATCCAAAACACCAACACCAAAGAATCTACTCGACAATATGACTGGGTACAACTCCTTTGCCCCTCCTGGGCACCCCCAAATTATCACCCCACCCCCCATAGGGACCCCACCTAAAAATACGCCACTCAATTTACATTAGTGACGTCAACCCACCCCCACGGTTTTAATGGCCTTAACCATCTCATATAACCAAACGAAACCTCAATGTCCTCTGTTGTTAAACTTAAAACAACTCAAAAAGCAAACCTCGTCCCACACCCATTTTTGAAACAAACCCCTTCTTGTTATTTTTTTACCAATGCCCTTAAGCTGGGTCATTGGGCTTTTTTGATGTAGGTCTAGTATTTTTATTGGTATAACTCACTTTTTTGAAAATACCAACCCTCCACCAACAAATGTGACATTTCAAAGGTTGGAGGATGTTCTAACTATAATAGTAATGAACAAGAAAAATTGTGAAAAAAGCAACAAAACAAACAACAACACACACGACCACTAAACAGTTACAAAAGTTTTATTAATAACTTGGAAAAAAACTTAAAACTACAAATAAAAAAAACGTTTGGAATAAACTTCAAAATTCGTATTTAAAACCGTAGGATGTTCACTGGTGGTTATTAACAAGTTAAATCAATTCACCTAAGATGATCATATTGTACACAATCGTCGGTTGTTGTTTTGGGTTTGAGTCAAACAGAGTTATTTATTTATAATACCACTGCAGGTATACGGTCTTGATAATACTCTATACAACCCCCACAACCCCACAACACAAAAACCCCAACACCATGATTATACTTATCACCCACCATCTTTCAATCTGTTTACAGCCTATTAGGGAAACTACGATTGTTTGTGTTTCACCAATCTTTTCCCCCCATCTGAATTCCACCAACCCCTTTTGACGTTGAACCAAAACCGTATAAACATAACTATTGTCAAATCGTGGGGGCGGGGGGCTGTTGTTGCAACACGTCTTTTTCAAGCTAAGGGGCACAACATTATGTGCTGCTTAGGTCAGTCTACCTATGAGTTCTTTATTTATTTTCTGAAGATGGGGGTTGGGGACATCATTAAACTTACCTAGCTAAAAAAATGTAAAGTTCCCAGCGCTACCCTACCACATACATAATGTCCAGTGATTGCCAAGATTCATTCATTGATGAATTCACTCACTATTACTACACGGGGGACCTAACCACCTGGCACTCCAAACCCTCCCCAAAACTAACCCCCCCAAAAAATCAACCATCTAGCCAAACAACGGAAGTCTTATTGTAAAGGCCACATTTTGCACAATTCAGTCATTATTGATATTCCCTTTTTTCACTAGGATAACCCTTAAAAACTCCCCCACCTTTTACACCAAAACTAATCCATCCGTATGACGTCATCAACATTCACTAGCCAACTACTGGGACCAATATTATCAGCTGGGATATAGGGGCCTCCCTTAAGTGGCCCCTCTACTACCTCTTATAGTGGACGATCATCACTTCGGTTTAATGGCCTAAGCCATTCTATCTAAAAACCGAAACTTATTGTTCCTCTAAGTTATATAATGTTAACCAGTAGAAACTTCGGTTATCTTTCCTTGGAACGAATTTCCTTTTTTTTGAAACAATGGGTAAGGGCTTTAATTCACCTGGCGGGATTTGGTTAATGAATTCCCCCTTTGTTGGGTGCACTTTGACTTACATCATTACACCATAGGTATAATTGTGATTCCTTCCAAAAAAAATTTTCTTAACTTTTTCACAACCCTTTTTTAAGCTTTTTGATTGGTATATCTCACTTATAAATTTAAAAGATCTGTATATTAGTGTAAAATTGAATACTCATGTATTCCAAAAAAACCCCATAACCCCCACGAAAAAGTCAGGATGGCTGGGGCCTTTCATCATAGTATTTACACAAACAAAAGTTGGGCAAACAAACCCCCGTATTTTGTTAGGGGGTTTAAAACAGTGTGTGTGTACACAAAAAAAAACCCACTTGGGTCAAATACCACAAAAACATTGATTGGGGGGCCTGGCCCCCAGGGGATGGGGGCCACCGTTTGGGCGGATATAATAATCCAGGGGGGGGTACATATGGCCTCAAAATCAATAATCAAGGGGCCCAACAAATACCTAAACCCAACTTTTAGTTTCCTTATTTTGCCTTGGATTTGAGGAAGTTCCAACAGGGGGGGAAAATAGATTTTACGGAGGACAAACATAACAAACAAAACACGGGCAAATTTCTATACAGTTTTTGACGGGGAAAAATAAATTTAAACGTGTACATTGGTTCGAGGGGGGGTGTTTAACAGGATATTTTCAATGATCCAAATATTGTGACTTCCCCAAGGTTTGGGCCGGCCCCAGGGCCCCAAGTTATTCTTTATGTGTGTGAGGTGGAAATTGTAAATTTTTCATCCCAAGGCCATGTCATTTTTCCAGATCTGGCTCCAGGAAGTCCGATGATTGCCCAGGGAATTATTAGTGAAACTCTATATTTATAGGGGGGCCAAAACTCATTGGGGGTCCTAACCTGGGGGGGGAACCCCCACCACCCCCCCATTGTGCCTTTGAAACCTACCTAGCCTGAACCCTTGATTACTATTATAACCCTTTTTCCAACTCAAAGTCTCTAGTGCGGGATCACAAACTATACATCGTAATGACGTCTTCTCATTTTACAGAATTTTCTGAAGGGGGCCAAATATTATCACTCTGGAGGGTCTTTGCTTTGGGTAAAACCACGTGTGAGGGCGCATCCATTCTTTGACTTTTTCACTTCAAGTATCTAATAGGATTATAAAACTATTATACTGTTTGACGCCATTTTTTGAGTTAAGCATAGATGCTTTTTCAAAAGCAAATCCCGATCGTCTTTTTTTTACACGATTTTCAGGGTCTTCTTTTTTATTCGCTTTTGGGGTTTCAGTCCTCCATTTCTGTATCTTTTCGTGTTGAAGGCATTTTTTTCCTTTTTTTGTTCATTTTTTTTCCCCCTTTTTGGGGGCCCATTGTTAAGGAGGATGTATTTCAGATGTTGGATGTTTCTTTTAAAAGCCTAAACAAATATTTTGCTAGGGTGCGACTTAACAATTGTTTTTTTCTGAGATTTTATTATTGGCTACTAAAACAAGGGTTTAAATTATTCTAAAGGATTGTGTTTTATATAACATTTTTCACACAAAAAAAAAACTTTTACATAAGATTATTAGGTTCTATTTTTTTAATTTTTTTTTTTCTATGTCACTAGAAAGATTTAATTTTTTTCTTCTTGTTTCAGGTGTCTTAACTTTTGGTGGGGGGGGGGGTATTGTTTTTTTTTATTTTTGAGAGGATTTTTACATTTTTAACTTGGGTTTTTTTCAAAAAAACACTTTTCCCCCAAAAAACCATTTTTTTTAATTGATAAATACAAAAGGGGGGGGGGGGGGGGGGGGGGGGGGGTGGAATCCATCCTGTTTTTCTTTTTTTCTTACCCCCCATTTGTTTATGCTTGATGGGCCCATTGCAAATTTTTATAGTGTTTCCACCACACTTATTTTCCGACAATCGCCAATATTTTTTGAGTTGCTTAAATATATACCAGTTTGTTTTTGGGGGTTCCCCAATTATTTGAATGGGTTTTTGGCTTTTCCATCCACCATAGCGAGTGTGAATTCTGTTTCCATTGATTTTTATTTATCATTTATTGTTGCTTTGGTATTTCTTCGTGTTTTGGGGAACCTTTACCCCTCAGTTAAATCAGTTCTTGGACGGAGTTTTCGTTGTCATTTTTTTACTGTTAATTAAACCAAGGGGCTGGCTTTCATTATAGTGATTTTCCAATTTTTTTACACCGACCGTAAACCTATATATAGGGTTAAATGGGGTGGACCCCTCAAAATACTTGGTTATTCCTTTTTTTTTCTTTTACTAACTAGCGGGAGACCTGCTGCGGGACTAACCTTTTTTTTTTTGGAATTCTTCTTTTTGGTTTTTTTTAATCCCAAAATATAAAATTCGATTTTTTTTTCCTTTTGGTATTTTAGTCCCTGGGTTGCAAATTAATTATGGTGGGGGGGTCAAAGGGATTTTGTCTAGCATCAGTTGTTCATTGGTTTACTCAATGAATTTTTGGAAGTTCTGAATAAAATTCTAGCTTCTAAATTTGGCTATTGAAGGTAAATTTTCATTGTCACTGACGTTTTTACTGATTTTTAATGTTAGAAAACTCGGTTTATTTCCCAAAAACCGATTTGAACGGTAAAAACACCAGTGGGTTAGTTATTTTAATTATTTTATATCTCATGTGATTCCAAATGTTAGGTGAAGGTTTTTATTCAATCTTTAACTAGCTGGGTGTATTAGGGCTTATTTTTAGAGCAGGTGGGTTCCTAATTTTGTTTTTTTTTTTCCTTAGCTCGGAGGGTATGTAGGGACCTTTTTTACATCTAATTTTATGGGTTAAGTTTTATTTTTTTTCCTAAGGGAATGTAAATTATTAAAGTTTGTTCACCATGGTGCATGTTTATGGTGTTTTTTAAGCGACTTTGGAAAATTTTAGTAACCAAAAAATTCGTGGGTTTTTTTTTAAATGGTTGGGGGGGTTTTTTTTTTTTTCAAGAGTTTTTTTTTTTTTGTTTTTTTTTTCTTTGATTTTTGTTTCTTTTTTTTTATCGAGGAAGTGTTCATTGATTTTTTCTTTTTTTTTTTGTTTTACGCGGATATGTTGTATTTTTTAAAAACCAACTTTTTTGGAAAGTAGACTTAACTGAGATTTTTTTTTACAACTATGTTTTTAAATTTTTTTTTTTGTATAATTGGGCTTTACTTTTTTTTTTATTTTTTCAAAATTGTTTTTTTTAATTTATTAAAAAATTTTTTTTCTATTTTTATATGCGGATTGTTTTTTGAGTGTTGGGGTAAGGTTTCTTTAGTCGGATTTTTAGTCTGTTTTTGTTAAAAAAAAAAAATTTTTATCATGAAACCCAAAACTTGCTAAAAATCGAAATGGGAGTTTTTTTACATTTTTTTAGAATCCTTTCCCCCCCAATTAATGGGGGGGGATCGTTGGAATTTTTTTTGATTTATTTTTTTTTTTTTATAGATCTTTTATTTTATTTTCTGATTGTCGGTGGGGCGAAAGGGATCCTGTTCCCAGTATTAATTTTGCTAAACACCTTAAAAAAAATTAAAGAACAGTCGGGGGTTGAAAAGGCCAGGGGCAAACCCACTTTTTGTTTTTCCTTGCTACTTTGTTTCCTGTTTTTAATGGGGGAAAAATTGCTTTTTTTTAATTGTTTGAGGTTTTTTGGGGCCAATAAATTTTTAGCAGGGGGTTTATATTGGCCTTGTGTATTAGGTGTTTTTTTTGTGTTTATAATTTGGGGGGCCTTTTTATTTGGTTTGTTTTTAAATTTGCTCTATTATTTACCCAACTTTTTTTAGCTGGGGAAGAGTTTTTTTTTATAATCCTAAAAAAAAAAAAATATATTATTTCATTTTGTTTTTGGCTGGATTCTTTTAGGTCAAACTCGCATTGGCTATCTTCTTTCTATTTGAACACGAAGTATTGGAGATATTTGCGAAAAGGGGTTAATGATATATGGAGAGGGTTTTTTTTTGGGAGGGGTTTAATCCTGTGTTTTCTTTTTTATTCTTTTTAGATCTTTATCCTAGGGGGATAGAATTGTTCATATTTTCTCACCAAGGGTTTTGCATTTCCAGTTTTCTTTGGGGGGGAAAAATTTTAGGGAGGGTTGGTACAATTAAAAGTTTTGTAACTTTTTTTGTTTTTAAAAAAGATGAAATTTTGTTTGGGGGGCTTTGTGGGGTTTAAACGTCTATTACCCATCGTTAAAAATTTTCCTTTTAAAATTTCATTTTTGTACTTTGGACTTCCGGATTTACTAGGGAATTTAACTTACTCGTTTTTTATGGGGGATTTTTTTTTGGCATGTTGTTGTATTTTTTTTTTTCAAAATTTTCATGGGGGGGAAAAATTTTAATTTTTTTTTTTTGCCCCCAAGGTAAAATTTTTTTTTTTTTCTCTTTTTTTTTATAATTTTGGTTGTTTTTTTTTTTTTTGGGTTTTTATGGGGATAATTTTGGAGCACTACCAACGGGAATTTTGATTTCATATTGTTCTAAATACTTTCATCCTGTTTACCGCTTGGAATATAAAATTTTTCGTGTTTTCCCAACTCTTTTTTTCCGGGAAAACCCCAACCCCTTTTGGGGGAAAAAATTTAAGTGCTCACATTTGTCACACTTGGTTTTTCAGTGTTTGGGAAAAAAAGGGTTTTTGCAGGGGCAAAATTGTGGGGTTCAGATATTCAGTCTTTTGGAATATGTATTCCTAGTGTGGGGAAGAAAATTTAGTAAATTTTTCCCCTAGTCTGGAGATGTAAATTCTCAGGCAAACACAAAAAATTTGTCCAGTGTTTGAACTCATTCATTGTAAATTTCCCCCTTTTACTACCCCCTAAACATTCCCCTGCCCCAAATCCTTAATCCAAACCCCTAAACCTAGCCCTAACTTGAGGGGTAAAAACCCTACCGGGTTTTCCAAAATCTTATACTAACCCAAAACCTACCCCCAAACCCCAATTCTCAAAACCCCGTTTCCCAAAAACTAACCTCGGATGACGCCCCTCACCCCCAGAAAACTCCCGGGGCCCCAAATCATAATCCCTGGGCCACTAGGGCCTTGTTGGGCCCCTCTCCCTAAAGTAAATTTCATCCCCTTCCGGTTTAATGGCCTAACCTCCCTTTTCTTTTCAAAAACGAAAAATCTTTTCCCGGGTTTTTATAAATGTATCCTTTTGCAAATCGCGTCTATTTTCTTTAAAACACAAATTTCATGTCATGAAAAAAATTTGCGCTACAGATTTAAAGGGGCCTCTTTTGATGAAATCCCTAGTGTTTTAGGCACTTTTTGGAATTTTAAACCTGGGGAAATCATTGTAAATTTTTCCCCGATTTGGGAGTCCCTTTCCCTTCCAGGTTTCAAGTTTTTCATTGTAAATTTCCAATTTGGTTAAAAGCGTTTTTGACAAATTTCCCAAGTCTTTAAATGTTATTCCCACTTAAAAAGGTCTATCCTAC
>JAJQQW010001582.1:0-23796 GCA_025583905.1 Ia io | reverse complement strand
TCCACGTATCAGTAGCCGTCAGAGGAGGCTGAAGCCCATGCTTTATATACAGTCAACACACGTTGACTGAGTCCTCATCTATACAAGGGACTATACTACTATCACTGTGAGAGAGAGACAAAAAATAAAATACAGATGAAATTTTTTGCAACATGGAGGAGATACAGTAATATGGTGAAGTCGAAGGATAAAACCAGATATGCTACTAAATAAAAATAAGAACCACTTATCCTAACACTTACTGGTCCTGCTATTCCTTTGGACTTTTTTTAAATATATATTTAATTGATTTCAGAGAGGAAGTGGGAGGGAGAGAGAATAGAAACATAATGATGAGAAGAATCACTGTTCAGCTATTTTCCTTACAATGCCCCCCAAACTGGGAATCAGCCCAAAACCAGGGCAATGTGCCCATGCTTGTGGGACCCTTAAGTCCCACAGGGCCGAGCTCTAAGTCACTGCCAAACCAGCTAAAGGCCCTTTGGAACTCTAAGAGCCAAACTCTTAGTGAAAGCTAAGTGCTATAGAAAGAATAGAATAACTAATCATGTATTCTCTCTTTAAGAACTATGGAAGCCCTGCTCGTGCCGGTGCTCAGTGGTTAGAAGTGCAGAGCCCTCCCGACCGAAGGAAGGCAGGTTAGATTCCCAGTCCAAGAGCAACATCCATACCTCGATTGAGGGTTTGATTCCAATCTCTCTCACAATGATGTTTCTTCCTTCTTTATCTCTTCCTCCTTTACCACACTCTCCTTTCTCTCCCCTTCAACTATCCTAACATTCAATGAAAAAATTACCCTCCGATGAGGATTAAAAATAAAAATAAAAAATACTTATCGAAGCCCTAAAGAAGAGATATCTAATATTCTGACTGTAGTAACTAAAAGAGGCTTTAACACAAGCCATGGCCAGCGTGGCTCGTGGTTGAACATTGCCAATGAACAGGAGGTTTGCGTTTCAATTTCCGGCCGAGGGGCACATGCCCCAGGTATATGGCTTGATCCTCATGTGGGGTTGCAGGAGCAGCTGATTGAATTCTCTCTTATCATTGATGTTTCTATCTCGCTCCTCCTCCCCCTCACCCTTCGCCATCCTCTTCTCCCCCCTCTTCTCTCCTCCTCCTCCTCTCTCCTCCCTTCCTCTCTGAAATCAACTTTTAAAAAAAAAAAATTTTTGTTTTTAAAAAAACAAAAATTGGTTTTTACCAGGAAATGGTGGTAAAGTATCCTTTCAAAAAGCAAAGGAAGGGTTTGTGGAGGACTGTTCCAGATTAAAAGAAACAGAGCCAAACATAGAGGTATGAAAATGTAGGCCACATTACCCCACGTCATCTAATAAATCTGAAACCTATAATGCAAGGCAACATATAGTAAAGTTAGTTTAGAAGGCTGGTGAATTGCTAGTATCTTAAACAATAATTAAATAGTAACTAATCAAGTTTCATTTTAATTATGTGCCAGCATTAAAGTATTGTATAATTTGTGTTGCTTGTTGTTGTTTTTGATATCTTCCTATACCTTTGTGATAAGGAACTATTATTAAGGCCCATTTTACCAGAAGAAGTTAAGGCTAAAGGGTTAAGAAAATTTCCAAATTACCGTAGGCTAAGAAAAGTAAATAGAAAGAAAATTCAATTTCAGTGGACCAGAAAGGCTTGTTCTTAATTTCTTGCCTTAGAGTACAATGATAGTCAAGCTCTAAGGATTATAAGAGGGTTTAAAAAGCAAGGTATCGGCAATCTATTGATATTATGCTAATTCTGGAAGTACTGTGAAGATAGAAAAGAACAGAACAGGTTATATGAACATAAAGGGAAACAACACAAATGAGGTGAGCTGTGTGACATCCAGGCTTTCCCCTTTCTTGCCTGGAACCACATTTCTGGAGCCACAGCGCAGGAAGGGGATCCCAAACAGAGAACAATGATCTTGCTGAGGTTGAGGAGACAGAGAATCAAAGTTTGGAAGACAAAGTAGCTGGGGCATCATTCAGAATAAAAAATGGAGAATGACTTTAAAGGGCTACACAGATAATATACTCGCCAAATCAACACAGGGATCTACTTGAGTTTTAGCTTATACGAAGTTGCCCAATGGAGGGTGAAAGTCCACAAGGGGCCAGGCAAAGGGAAGCTATAAAGCCAAAAAGCCGGAACAACTGCCATAGCTCACTAGGGCTGCAAGACCCTTTCTCTTTCATTATAGACATCATTAATAATCAACTGGACCTACTAACAATAGGTCCCACTTTGTGCTTCCTGTAAATCAGTCTCTTCCATAGCCAGAATGATCTTTTCCCTATAAATGTATATCAGATCATGTAATTCCCGATGTTTAAAAAAAAAAATCCCAACATGAGGAGGCTTTCCTTTGCAAGGAAGAAAATAAAATTGAAAAAGCCTTTTACTTAATGACCTACAGGACACGCAGGGAGGCCACTACAGATCACCTCTCCCTTTTTCAACACCACACAACACCCACATCTCTTACCATACTTTCTTTTAAAACTGTGCTGTAAGCCAGACCTAACCTCTTATGCTTCACCTTTAAATTATCGTTAGTGGTTGCAGTTATGTCTGCCTGGATTCTCTGATCCCTTCCACAATAGGTAATTTCCTTCTCATATTCAAGTTTCGTTATTTTTCAAATTGCAAGTTGTCATTGAGGCCTCCTATATATTAAACCAAAGTTAATTTCCTTTCCCTACATTCACTACATATATTACTATTACTATTTTTGTTTTGTTTTTCTCCTTCATACCACATATTTACAATTTGAAAATTGCATTATTTACTCCATTTTGAATAACCGAAATGTTCAATCCACGTCAGATTTGTAAAAAAAGGTCTACACCAGAATGGGTAAAGGTTATTGGTTCACCCCACTTAGTCTCAGTTACTTTCCGAACAGTTTTCCAACACATATTAAAATTCCTTATTTAAAATATCCAATTAAATGAAATGAGCAAAAATTTTAAACTGTCCCCAGCTATATGAATAAGAATTTATAAAATACATATTTTCCTGCTGCAGTAAAAATTATTTCAGCCATGGTATATTTTTAAATTCCATTGATCAAGTAATTTAATTATAAATACATATCCATCGATTCTGAAGATAAACACTCCTCCCCCCAAGTTGGACCGTTAAAAGGAAACCCTATTACCCCTTAAAATCATCATTAAGGCCTCAGGCCCTAAAATGCCAGCCAGGACTTGTTCCAAAATGAAAGAAATAAGAGCTACTGAAAAAAACTAGCCCCATAATTTTATTTGAGCAATAATATGTTTTTTTTTAATTGCAAGACTCTAGTTAAAAACCTATCCAAAAAAACATTCTATTATTTTCATTTGTATTAATCAAAAAGAATCCTTTACCATTACCCACAAAAAAAAATGGGTGGGATTAAAAAATGATCTGTTAGGATAGTTTTATTGTATTAAAACAAATAAAAAAAAACGCTTTTTTTGGAAATCTTTAGGATGAAATTACAAATCCTGTTGGCAAAAAGTTAACAAATTCTTATTTGTCAAAAACATGAAAATGAGAATAGATAAGGAAGGGCACAGAAATAACGGGCCTCAGAGCCAGCCAAACCTGAAACAGGCTGTCCTTTAAATAGAAAAGTCAAAACATCCATATGGTAATTTTTAAAAAGTGGCTTGGTCCTAATCCTTGTCCCACCATATGAAAAAAATCCACAGGGGCCTTTTCTTCCTAATTTTTTCAAAAGGTATGTGTTTTTTTGGGGCCCCCCCTGGCGGCTGGCTTCGGTTTGGAGCAACCACTCCCCGTACAACCAAAAAAGATTATTTTGTGAGGTTTCGAAATCCCTAGTTCCAAGGGGCCCACAATACCTGTAGACGGTATTTTTCGATCCCCTGGGTCAGGCAGGTACGGAAAAGCCAAACGTATCAAAAGGTCTCTCCTCCTCCCACATATTTCGCTCCTCTCTTCCTCCCCTTTTCTCCTCCTCTCTCCCTCTCATCAAATAGAAACATAATCCCTTTATGTGGTGGAGAAAAAATTAAAAAAAAAAATAAAGGTAATATGTTGGGGGTCCCCCCCCAACCCGTAGAATTAACTCTGATTAACCAAATTAAAGCAACAAGCAAATTAACTAAAAGTTTTTAATTAATAACAAGTGGAAAATATAATGGTGGCAGAAAAAATGCAAACAGAAAAGGGTAAAAAAAAACAGAAAAAAGTTTAAAAAATGCAATCCGATTGGAAACCTTTTTTCATGCCAAAACCCAACTTTTTATTTTCCCCCGATTTTACAGTGGAGATAATACTTTTAACATACACACCTTGCAACTTGCTTTATTTCCCCACTTCAAAAAGAATTTCCCTCGGCATCCATCCTACGTTCAGCTCTTAGCTCCCTCTTCATTTTTAAGAAATGCTTTACAGAACCATATTCAAAATGCAATAACTGTTAATTGGAACCCCCACTGGGTAAGGAATTCCTGTTTTACCCTGTTTTAGGGGCCCCCTGGCCTTTTTTTAAAAGACTACCCTGGCAAAAACACACTCCCATGCTTGTATTTCACCATTTTGGGGTTTTCCCCCTTGCCCCTATTGTTCCCCCCCCATTAGGTTCAGATCCTTCCTATATGTTTGTAGCATCCAATTGCCCCTTAAAACTTTGTTTTAAAAAGCAGGACCTTCCTACACTTTTCCAACCCTTGTAAATATTCTTCCTAGTGCATGCACATGGGGTGGCCTGCGTACACAGTCAAAAAAAAAATTCTTAAATACTGGTTATGAAATTGAATTGAACCACTGGGACTATCCAAAAGAAATAAATCGCTAATAAGTGGCCAAGCAAATAATACAACCACACACACACACACCACACAAAACATCACACATTAAAATAAAAGGGCTTAATATGGCTATAAAGTTGTACCACCGAGGACCAGTACCCCCGCCTATGAAACCACATCTTTGACCACCAAGGAGCTAGACGTTCAAGCCCGCAGAAGCCTGGCCAATGACGCCACACTGGACCCCAATTTAACAAGAAACGGCAACGGCGACCTGGCCACCCCACAAAAGCAACACTACCGGCGTTCCCCCCAAGTGGGGGACACAGGCCCCCGCCAACCCCCACCCAAGAGTTGGACACTCCACCAAAAAATCGCAGCCTTTTGCTGCCCAAAAAACCTCCATGGGCGCAAAAAAATTTGGCAGCCCACAGCTCAACCCAGCCTGGAAAACGGTGGCTTGTGTGCGCTTGGGGTCAGAGGGGGGAAATGTGCCCCCCATGGTAAAAACAAGCAACACCCAGTTTTTTTTCCTCTCCCCCTACCAACGTATAGCCCTCCCTTTGCAGTTTTTCTTTCCAGTCCCCCCCCCCCACCCAGGAACAACCAAACTTGCCCTTTTATAGCCCAGGGTGCAAAACCATTCTTTTAACAGTTTCAACCAAAATGTTTCCTAGGGTGAAGCCATTTTTCCACCGTAGGCCCTCCAATCCTCCGAATTTGATTCCTCTTACAAGGAAGTCCCCTGTTTGATAGGTAGAAAAATTAGGAACAGGAACTCAGTGGAACTACGTTTTTCAACATCCATAATCTGGTCCCTAACCCATAAACCCTATCTGCTCACACAAAAAAAAGCCCTACCCTCCCTAGCTCTCAAGTCAGGTCACCCTAATTTATAAATAGTAATATGGTGGCCATCCTTTTTCTTCTCCTGTCTTTTCCAACCAAGTTTATAACTTACTCCCCATCAGGACCATAAGCTTAATCCTTGTTGCCCCTATTCTGGAACTCCCATCTTATTCTCATGTTTCTGACACACCCATCATTCATCACCATGCAGGCTTGTTCTCAATATTCGTTCTCTAAAAAAATCCTGGTTATAATTAATACTATAGTGTATATAGTTTTCAAGTATTTAGTTGTTCTCCAAATCATGGTTTCATATTGTTTTTCTCTATTAACCTCTGAAAGATATAAATAGGGGCCGAGAAACCGGTTTGGCTCAGTGGATAGAGCGTCGGCCGCGGACTCAAGGGTCCCTGGTTTCGATTTCGGTCAAATGGCATGTACCTGGTTTCGGGCACAAACCCCATTAGGTGGTGTAACAAAAGATAGAGCTGATCGATGTTTCCTCTCTCTCCAATCGATGGGTTTCTAAACACACTCGAATCCCACTCTTTTCCTCTCCTTAAAAAAACAATAAAATATATTTTAAAAAAAAAAAGATTAAATTAAATATTTTAGTGCAATAATATAATAGCTACAAATTATTGAGCAACTGTTATAGAATGGTATTATGTGTTCAAAATATTCCCATTTTCCTCTTCTCTACCTGACCCACACACAAAAAAAATTCCCCTTCTTTTGAGATGGAATTTAACCTGTCCTGTTCAGTGATGTCAGTTTTGCCATAATACTAGCTTTGCCAATAAAGTAATGAGTTTAGGAAAGTGGCTATGGCCACATCTGAACAGAATTATTAAGAGCCATCATAATGGTCCCATCATGTTTCTTTTTTTCCTCTTCCGCTGACATGGTCATGTCTCATGAGGCCTGAGACCAGTCTGGATCCTACAAGAAAAAAAAGGAAGCAAGAGAGGCCTTCAAATGAACTGCCAACCTCCAACGTGAATAAGATGGTGAGTTATACTAAACCTTTATAAATATTTGTCAGTCACCTGAGATTTTGGATTGCTGACACCAACACAATAATATAACAACCAAAGCTAATATCCCTAAATAATAACACTTCCTGCTGCTGCTTTCCCCCACTCCCCTATCTTTCCAGTCTATACAATATAACAACATCATTATAGAAATTCCAAAGAAGTTACATCTTGGGGAGTCCTATGGCTTTCCCTATCCCTAATGACAATGAAGGCTGAGGCTTTCCAAAAAAATTAATCATAAAGAGTATTTGGATGGTAAAAAGAAGACACGACAATCTGATTCCCTATTTGGATAATCCCAACAAGATGTTCAAGCATGTAAAACACAGTTCAGTATGGCCCTCACCGGCCGCAAGAATTTACATGTCAAATTTCCATGGTAATGCTGATGTTGCTAGTCTAGAAGAACACACCTTGAGCGTTACAGGGTTAGGGCAACAAAGAGTTGATCTACCTGATAATTTGAGAGAACTAGCCAAAAAGGGGCAGAATATCTTAAACCAACTCCTATCATTTGGTATGGGCGAAGATACAACCAATTTTCCAAAAATTTAGATACCAAAGAAGATGCTTGGGACCTCGTGCTGGTATCCCATCCAAGAAGACTACCTAGAGGCAAAGGGATTCCAGCAGCAGGAGGCTGTAGAGTGTACCACTAGAGGAGACACATGAAATGGCTGAAAAAGGAGTCATATTTAAGAAACTAGGAATAGAACGCTCTTAAAGACCTCAAAATTAATCATACGTGTGTTTCCATAAGAGAACTAGCATTTGGACACCGCCAAGACGGACCAGAGAAACTGCACAATCAACATGAGTGATCTACACGCATCATCAAAGTGAGAGACCATATAATCAACCCTTTCTAACCTATTCTATCGTCTACCTTCTAATACAACTGGACGAGCTAGAAACCCAGAAGAGATGGTGGGAAGATAAGTTTTCCTGTGAAGCCTGGGGCAACTGCTCTGAAAAAAGGAGAAAGGAAAGAACTTTAAAGTTTTGTATAATATTGGAGTTTTTAAATTAAGCCAGAATAAATTTTTAATTACCTAACCAAAAAGCACACAGAAAGT
This sequence comes from Ia io, assembly GCA_025583905.1. Classification (NCBI taxonomy): domain Eukaryota; kingdom Metazoa; phylum Chordata; class Mammalia; order Chiroptera; family Vespertilionidae; genus Ia; species Ia io. Next base: position 16,065 of record JAJQQW010001582.1, on the reverse strand, counting down.
TATGAAATCTTTAATTATTTACCAAGAAAGAGCGATTTGGCAAGAGCATGGTTAAGGAACTCCTGCTTTTAGAAGAATAAGCTTTGCCATGTTTTATAATCTACCCCCCATAAATGCTAATTAAGCACCTCCATTTTCTTGAATTAATACATATTCTTATAATAGGTTTCTTGATGATGCTTACTTTCAATTTTCCTCACAAATGTTTTTCTTATCTATGAAAAAGACCTAATTAGAGTGGTATCCAAGAATTCTATTGGTCCTTCATTTACTCACTTCAGCAGGGAAAATATCACCAGAGTTTGTATCTCTTTAGAAAAGTGATTTTAAAAAAATATCTTTTTCTCCTCTAGGTAGCAAGACTTGTATTTTATCTCTACTTTTCTACTATCTCTAAATTTCCCCCGTTTTCTTTCAAATACTGAAAGAATATGCACTATTGCAGTGTGACCTTCAAAGAATTTTTACATCCACCTAACTGAACTATACCAATTCTTACACTGCTTAAAATATCCTCTTCAGAACAGAAGGAAGCAATTCCACTTGAAGCCATTTAGATAAGCCAAATTTCAATTTACAGAAGAACTTGAAATGCCTGATATAGTGTCTTTTATAGACTTCCACACAGATGCTTTCCATTTTATAGATCCCACCAAAACTTCAATTTCATTGCTATATTTCAGCACTTCTGTGTCTCCCCCTATGATCACATAGAATGAGCAGAACCATAAACAAGCATAGATTTACATTTCTGGTTACTGACTTATGTTTACTGACAAACTCTGGTTTCTTTTCATTTGGAAGAAAACTATTTTCTTAAGCTGTCTTCCTAAAATACAAGTATTAGGGTGATTCTACATGCAGGAAAATTCAGAAATACAATAGTTAATATAGATATAAGAAACCGAGAGCTAACTTTATTAAAATAATATCTAAATTCCAGAAATAGTCAATTCCCCCAACTTTATACTAGGCAGAGAAATAAGTCTTAACTTGGAAAGATGTTAGCCCCTCAGAGTATATTTAGCTGCATGTATTAGGTGACTCAAATAACAGAAAAACAGTGGCTTAACTAAGAGAGAAGTTTAGATTTTTCTCATACAATATAAAAAACAGCCATGCCCGGCAGTCGTGGCTCAGTGGCTGAGCATCGACCTATAAACCCAGGAGTCATAGGATCGATTCCAGGCCAGGTCACATGCTGGTTGTGGGTTTGATTCCCCAGTGTGGGGCATGCAGGAGGCAGCCAATAAATGATTCCTCTCTCATCATTGATGTATCTATCTATCTATCTATCTAGCCTCTCCCTTCATCTCTGAAATCATAAAAATATATTTTTAAAAAATAAATAAATAAAAACAGTCCAGAGATTCGGAAGTTCAAAAGGTTGGTCTACCATCTTCACCATCACCATGATCCACACCCCACTCCATCATCATCACATAGCTTTCAAGCAATAGTCCCAATAGCTACTTAAGCCACCAGCAATCATATCCAACAGATCCAGCCAGTAGAAGGAGAAAGACGGGAAGAAAAGCACATCCCCCTCTCTTATAAAAGATATGTACTAGAAGAAATTGTACTTCACCTTCTGATTACATCCGCTGGCCAAAATTATTTTCGTCAATACAACCCTCGCTGTGAGGCTGTGAACTGTAAGCCTTTTATATCTGGGTGCCCAAATGTCCAGTTACTAATTGCCAAGTTTATTGCTACCGAGGAAAAGGGAAGTGAATTTTGGGAAACACTAGCAATTTCTCTGCCACAGTGATGATACCTTTCATTGTTTCTGAGCACCAGAACTAAGTTTGGACCTCAGCACGTCAATTGAACAGCTTCTCCTCAAAAGTCTCTCAACTAGAAAATATCAACTAGAAAAAATGTAAAAAATAACTAACTTCCGGTTATACTCTGAATAAGTTCTTGGCATCTAATATATAGCATGGTGATTACAGTTATAAAACAGCATCATATACTTGAAAGTTGCTGAGAGAGAACCTTAAATCGATTCACACCGACAAAGATAAGAATAATTATCTGATACATGATTGAGAGATGTTTGCTAAGCTTAGGGTGTTAATCATTTGCAATATATAATTATCTTACATAATGGAGTATGTTATTTATATATCATAAAGCTGGGGGGCAAAAAATAAAGAAAAATGCCAAAAAATATACAGTTGTACCTGAGAATGCCAAGAAGATCCTTAACTTTAGATGGCCACAATAAGGATTTTTTAGTAAATTTGAGCAATGACAGGAAATAAAACAAAGCTGATTTGATGCACTCACTGTTTCTTCATTTCCCGTTACATCCTTCCCTCCACTTGCAAGTACAAATAAAAAAAAAATTCCACTGTAAAGCTTTAATGCTGTATAAAAGATTGTATACCAAACAAAAGTAATAAGTCTAAAGAAAATCATAACCGAGTACCAAGAAAGTGAGATGTGATTTGGCACAAAGACTAGCAAAGAGCAGCACAGTGCAATGATTAATCCCTGCATTGCTACATTTCATCTCTAATTTTGCTCATATAAATGCATTAAGGCCATATGTTTTAGAGACAGCACACTGCATATACTCGTGGGTCAGCACCCCCACTATCTTCTGATACTTATTGTCCCAGACTTTGGCAGTACCCCATCCCTCAACATCATTATTTTCCTAAAATGCCCCTTTATTTCTTATTTTTTTCCAACTTCCCATAATCAGCATCTAAAACAATCCAATATACTACGTACCTATGCCAACATCAGATATAGCCCTGCTAATAAAATAATAGTAGGGATGGAACAAGGCAACTATTACTTTTAAACTTAGAATACAATTCGAGAGACAATTAATGAGCACTTTATTCAATTTGTGAAAAATTAGCATACTCTACAAAAAAAAAGAATTTTACAATACATTTTACTACTATAGATCCTATTGGCATCTTTTAAAGAACAATCCATAGCTAATAACCTGGAATTTTACAAATTAAAACAAAAATTTACAAAACAAAGCTTTTGTTAAAATTTAAAATACTGATTATTTTCAAATATTATAATAATTCCAGTACTTATTGATCTGTTGGCATCTAGCTCCAACCAGACAAGCCTATTCAATAAGCAGATTCTGTGATAGCAATTTGTTTCTAGACTAGACAATATGCTGTTGGAATATGGTCCATTTTCTTCTATCTCAAGTGCCATCAATAATGATCACAATAAGTCTTCAGTATTAAATTGTCTTATTAGAAATTATACATGATAAGCAGAATATAAGAAAAATATATGCCTCAAGCATTCTCATGCTTATATTTTTTTTATTATCCGAAAATAAACCTGAAATATCCCCGAAAAAAGACTGGTTAATTTTAGAGAGACTAATTTAGAGAAAGTAAAGAAATGCTATGAAAATACGAATATATTCCCAAAGAAAACATCCTCTAGAATGTGAGTATAATGGGACAACAGATACAAGTACTCTGCAAAGAAGCAGAATGATACCATTTGCCAAATCCTGTGGCTGGTCTACAAATGTGGGAACAGTAAAGAATGGTATCTTCAGGTGTGCAATGCAACCATAAAAGCCCAAGTTGTAATACCAAGACCCACAGAATATATTTTATTTGAGTGATTGCAAAGAGCTATTTAAAATCAGGCAAATCTCAGAGGAAATATGATCAGTAACATACAAAATATTTTAATTCTCATTTTTAATATGTACCTATCTACTCCCTCAAAACTTGGATTATCATGTTTTTTTCATTCCTCTATTCCTTTCAACCTTATAATAGTTTTAAAAACGATTTAAAAAAACATATAAAACAGAGGCAACAGTTTAACTAACGAGCCACAAAAGTGAACAATAATAGATAAAATTTCTAAATGTTAAAAAACAAGAAAGCAAAAGTTTATCCTCTTTTTTAGAAATATATTTTATTGTTTTCCGAGAGGGAAGGGAGAGGGAAAGAGAGATAGAAACATCATGAATGATAAACATAGAATCCGGTGCCTCCTGCACAAACTCTACTGGGGAATCGAGCCCGCAACCTGGGCATGTGCCCTTGACCCGGAATCGAACCCAGTGAACCCCCAGTCCACAGGGCCAACACTCTGTCCACTGAAGCCAAACCGGCTAGGATTTACAACCTCTTATTGATTCTATTCTGATGGACACTAATTTGTTGACTGGCTCATAACCTTGTTTTGAGAGCAAAGATATAATAATTATTAAGTGTCTTCATTGCTTGTTAGAGTCACCCTTCTTGGTACAACTAAAATACTCCAATTATGAACTTCAAAACATGTATTCATTCTGTTCTCACAGTTATGAAATTAACAACTTTCAAATAACAACTTCATTTTAGGATCCCCTACTATCTATCTATCTTTCTCTGAAACTGCACCATCCTCAATAAGATTGAGAGTCTGAAGTCCTGTTCGTTCTGCATGAATCTGCCCCCTGCTGCAGAAAGCTCGGACCAGTATTAGACATCTGACCAATTTAGGATTCAAACCTCTGTAGGAATCTGAATTGATCCTCAATCTATTATTTACTAATTCTATTACCTTGAACTATTCCTCTAGCGAAGCCAGGAACCCTAAGGTCCAACCATTGTGTGCTAGATATGCAAAACAGAGAAAGCTTGTATACAGAAAAAGGTAAAGCAAGAACTAGCTATAGATAGAGGGGGCAGTGGATATGAGACTGGAAACTGAACAATATCCACAAGATATCAAGTCCTAATCCCCCCGGAATTTGTGTAATATTACCTTTTATGGCAAAACGTACTTTGGCAGAGGATGGTGAGAACATTAAGGCGTTTTTTTAAATACTGTTTTTTTTTTTTGATTTTAGAGAAACAGAAACCAATCGATCAGTTGCCTCTGCATGCCCCCAATCACGGCCCGAAACTCTGGCATGTTCCCCTCACAGGAATGGAACCGGCAACCTCCTGATGCAACTGGACTAACACTCAACCAACTTAACCTACAATGGCCAGGCAGAAAATAAGAATCTTGAGAGAAGAGAGTATTCTAGAATTACCCAATGTAGGCCCCAAATATTAATTACAAAGCCCATATAAAAGAGAGGCATAACGCCCCTGGGCAATTGATGTTTCTCCTCGTCAACATAGATGTTACTCTTTTCTTTCCATCGATTGTTCCCCCAACTTCTTTCAAAAGATGAAATAAAGCTTATTTTTTTTTTTTAAGAGAGAGAGATGCAGGCATTGGGAAGGTTTGTACAGAAAGAAGAAGGTAATGCAGTGGACTGAATCAAGATGCATGCTGCTTTGAAGATGGAGGTAATGGGACATACCCCAAGGCATGAAAGACATGTAGCTCAGAAGACAGAAAAGTCAATGAAACATGGTTCTCCCCCTTTAAAAGCCTTCCAGAGGGAACACGCCCTGACAACACCTTGCTTTGAAACCACTGACATTGATTTCAGACTTCTGAGCCTCCACAACTCCAAGAAAATAAATTACTGTTTTAAGAAGCCACTAAGTATGAGGTATTTGTTACAACAGCAACAGGAGAACTGATACAGAGGGTCATCTGGGCCCTAGACAGAGTGTCTTGAGAAAAGAATGGTTGCCTGAGTTTCCTTTTTTCTTAGTTCATTCCTTCAAGTGAACCTAGCTGCACATCTTGCCATTAGGTCCCCCAAGATACCATAGTTTCATTATAATAATCAACTTTTGCTTAGGCCAACAAATCTTATCTATATGCAGAATGAGATGAATGGTCCCTGGGGGATCTAGCCTCCAAGCGATACCAAGGCATGATAGAGGACAGAAACTTTCAGCCCACCCTCTGACCTCCAAGGATGGTTGAGTTAATCACACCAAGGGCCAAGTCATTTGATCAATCAAAAAAAGCTTCTGAGGTTGGTGGACACAAATTAGGGTTAGGGAAGATGGCCTGGCCAGAGAGTACAAGGAGGTTCAGTGCCCCTTCCCTCATATTTTACCTCTATATATCTCTTTCCTGAATTTATGTTAAGCTCTTATAGCAAAATTTTCAAAACCTGAGGTAGTGGTCATGGAACCTCCAATTTATAGTCCGTTGTTCAGAAGTACAGGTGGCAAAACTGGGATTTTTGACTGGCATCTGAGGTGGGAAACAGTCTTAGTTGAGACTAAGCCCTTAACAACCCCACATATGGGATTTCTGTGTTAAATGCTGTAATTTAGCATCAGAATTGAAATGAATTATTGGACCACCTAGCAGATATCTAGGAGAATCAATCAGAGATTGGTTGTTGGTGTGGGGAAAATCCGATGCCACTAGCACATAAAAAAAAAAAGGAGGATGTGTTTAGCTTGTAGAGAACATTACAAGAGAGTGGTATCCATGTGAATGTTAAAAACCTCGAGATTAAATTAGCTAGATTTTCCCTACATTAAAGCCTAAGGCCACAATTTAGAGGATCAACAGAGAATCCAAAATGGCTTCATGAATCAAAATAAGCTCAATACAGAAATTTATATTCTCCCAACATTATTCATTAGATCTCAGTAAAGAAAGAGAAGCATTTTCCATTATCACCCCAATGAGAAACAGATGGTTCACCAATCCTTTTTCATCTGTTCAAAAGCTTTGGAAATACACGTTGTGATAATAACTAGCCATATAGTCTTTTATTTTTACCTTTTTTTAATAATATTATACATACATTTTTTTCCAAAATGTGTTATCCTTCCTTGTAGTACTTTATAGAAAGGTTCATTATAGTGCTAGAATTCCTAGTATTTCCAGTCTCCAAGTTACATGAAAAAGATGTCATTAAACTGTTTGAGTTATGATGCAGAAAATAAAATCCTAACCTAATAGAAATCTAATCCGGACTGAATGTTACAACTAAAATCATATGGAAATAAATATATGCTTAGTTCGAAATGACTGTGTACAAAAGAAAAGACCTAGAAGGGGCAAAAGCATGCTTAACATAAATTGGAAGATACTATATCTTTTTGGTGACAAAAAGCAGGAGCCCTGAACAATAGATTAACGAAAGTGCCCATATATCACTTGGAAACACGGAGCATTGGAAGGTCAGAACAGGTGTAGCAATTCTCACCCAACAGGAATAATTCATGAACTCTAAAAATTGCTTTGTCACTAATTACAAATTATCCAGTAACACTGAGTAATATGACCAAATGGTAAAACAGTATTGAAAATTTATCTTTCTGATTTCAGATTTTCCTCTAATCCACTAAACTTGGAATTCAGTGAAGTGTGATTTTTGCATAAGATGAGAAAGAACCCTGGGATCATTAACATTATATTCCATCTCTTGCCATGCCATCTCATTATACATCTCCTTTGCCTTGATCAAACTTAATACATTAATGTTCGACCTTTATTAGGATCAACCTTTTAAAGAAAGGGGTCCCATTGAAAGTCAGAAAGCACCATTGAGACTTTGGGTAGTGTAGTTGAAGTTGCTCTGTGCAATTTTGGAATCTTCAGTGCTTAATACGTTACGTATGGTTGGTTGATAAATGAAATGACAATTAATTAATCAAAAAACATTTCCTGCCTGGCTGTGGCTCAGAGGTTGAGCACCGACCCATGCACCAGAGAGGTCACCCAGTACAATTCCAGAATCAGGGCACTATGCCCGCCGTTGTTTGGCCAGAACGATCACCAGCCCCAGCTGGGGCATGCAGGGCAGCCAATCTATGTTTGATGTTTCTCTCATGGATCACAGATTCTGCTCTTGTTCCTTCCCCTTAAGATTCATTAAAGTCCCAACCAAACATACCAATAAGCAACTAAAAAAACGTGTGAGTATCTATTAATAATCTATCAATCCTTAGTTAATTTACAACTCACATCATAATATAGGGTTCTATGTACCAATTCCCTCCACTCTGGATGATTTTCCCTTCCTTATCACTTCTTTTTTTAATACAATGAACATTTCTTTTGGGTTAAATGGTGCAAGTTCTCTTAAATAAAAGAATAATGGTAGCCCCTATAGCCCTTTTGGCTCAATGGAAAGAGCGTGGGCCTGGCGGACGGAAGTGTCCCAGGTTTCAATCCCTGCTTAAGGGCACATATCCGAGTATGCAGGCTCCTTCCAATCAACCCGGGCCCTGGTCAGGGGCATGCAGGAGTTAACCAATGAAGTTTATCTCTCACAACAATGTTTCTCCTCGTCTTTCCCTCAACTCTTCCACTCTCTCTTAAAAAAACCATGGGAAAAATATCCTAGGGTTGGAGGATTTTTAAAAAAAAAGAATGGTAAAGACCCGACTTGAACCTTCAGGAACTGGACTCAGCCCTTCTGTGTGGAGGTGAGAATTGACGACCCTTTAGGTGCTAGACCTCCGCCCTTTGGACTTGGGTAGGGCTGTTCTGTGTCTTTGCAAGGCCTTAGGGACTGGCTACGCTGTTGAGTGAAAGGAGCCCGTTTACAAAACAATAATATTAGTATTATCCATTCATATGAAGTTCTGAACAGTTTACAACTAATCTATGATAACAGAAATCAGATTAGTGAAGCTAAAATGAAGGGAAGATTGACTACAAAGGGGCAGATGAGACAAACACTGAAATGTTTGATAATTTTGTATGGGGTAGTGGTATACATGATTGTAACATTTGTCAAAAAACTCATCAATGTAATTTAACCTACATAGTAAATGTCACCTTGAATTTATAAAAAACAATACAAAACAAAAATCAGATCATGTTCCCCCAACACCAAAACCCAGCATGCTTCTCAACTCTATACTGCTTTATAGGAATAAAACCCAAAAACCTCCTTCCCCTACTCCATAAGGCGTACAAGATGAATTAAACCGTAACTCTCCAAACCTTGCCTTTACATACCATCCCAACATTACTACATTCTAGTCACACAGATCGTCTCGTAATGTATTAGAAATTCCAAATTCTACGTGCTAAAATATTAAAACACAAGGTAAAAAAAAGAGAATGTGGGGAGAACCTTGGAAGTGCAACTAGAACACAATGTGTGGCTTTAATATTGTTGAAATCGAGGTCAAACAAAATGTAAAAATAAAATCACTGTACAGCATCTGTTCATTGATTGCATAATAAACATGAATGGTTTTCTCTTGAATTCACCCCACTTTGTTCTGCATCTCTGGGTAAAAGTCCCCTCCAACTCCTGACTTACTTTGGCCATGAGATGAAGCAAAGGAGAGGCAAGCAAGGCTTGAAAGCACATCATTTCATTCTCACCTGCTCTTTTTGCACAATTGGGCTTTGCTCTCACCATGAAAGCCCAAGAAGAGTAGGCCTACCCGGAAGAAAGACATGGGCATAATCAAGATGGCCCAGTCAAGAAACCCTAAATATGAGTAGGGAAAAAAAACAACCAAGATCAACAAATCACCAAGTCCAACCCACAGCTACCACAGGATACATGATTCCCTGCAAACCCATCTTAGAGTAACAAAACCACCGTGCTCAGTGTCGCAAACTATATTAGGCAACAGAGCAAAATATCACAGTACAACGATTTGAAATTATCTTTTATGATAGCCAAAATTTTTTAAACTTTAAACATTATAAGGTAGGTACATTGTTTATTACTTAATTAGGGTACTCCTAATAGCTGTGGCCTTTGCTAAAAGACTCAAGGGGCCAAAGAGTCCGCATGTGGCTTGGGAGCCGCAGTTATTGCCGATCACTGACCATAGCTGATTCCAACAAGAACTCTATGGTTTACTCATTGTATACCTCTGTTTTGCATAATTGTGACATAGATAATGGATAAACATTTATGAGACAACTGAAGTTAAACACTGACTCAATATTTTGCGCGATGATATTAAGGAACCATTGTTAACCATTATTCATTTTATTTCTAGTTATGATGACATTATGGTCATTAAACATAACTTTTTGAAAGAATCCTTATCTTTTAAAAAACACTGAAATATTCTTAGAGTAAAAACTAATGATGTCTAGAAATAATATGATGTCAAATAATATGTGGTTGGGGTGGAAGGTTCCAACATTGAACTGATGTATGAGTATGAGGGCTCATTATACTTTTTCTATATTTTTCATATGTTTTCCTATTTTATCCATAATTAACAAGGTTTTTTAAAAATCCAACCCACCAACCTCAGGGCCTTTGCACTAGCCACAACAAGTTCCTTTCCACGCATAGTTTAGGCCTCAGATACAAATGTTACTTTCCTCAGAGTAGCTTCTTTGACTACCCGCCCAATACAGACCTCTCTCTCTCCAGTCATCTGTATCACATCACCCAGATTATAACTGTCTTCTCAAGGACATATCACCATCGAGAAATTACCATTGTCATTCATTTGTTTATTTTTCTGTTATTCACCACCTCCTCACACTACCCAAAATACAAACTCCATGAGGGCAGGATTGGCCCGTCTATCTTGCTCACCTCTTATTTCCCAGCATCTAGCATATATCTGCTCACAGAAATGCTAAAAAATAAAAGTTTAAAAAAAAAAAAAACCACAGCTGACTGAACGTGGTTTCCAATTGCAACGTTTTAAAATGACTTGTCCAAAGCAATGTTTATGGTGCTAAGTTACAAGGGAAAGAAAACACTTCTGAGCAATGTCTTCACATAACTACAAACCAAAAGGGGTACTCAATGAAAGAGCACGAAGCTGAGACCCAATCAAATTATCTCTCTGAAAATAGACAAACAGTAGATGAAATGATGCGAGCTGGCTGGGTTTTCTCCCCTAATAACTAACTTCTGCATTTCTCTGGTTGTATGCATCAGGAGTGAGTCAAAGTACATGTGTCCCTCACAATGTAATGTGTTTTCTTTTCTTTGGGACTATGAAGACTCATCTATCACAAGACAAGACAAGATCTGAACCTTAACGGAATCTACACTAGTCCACTCTATTGCCTCTGAGATTTCCATTTTAGTAGGGTCCTGCCTAATTTCCCCAATTTGGAAGGAAACCTCTAATGACAAGTATTAGAGCTGTGCCCTGGCCTTTGGCTCATGGTGAGACAGAGCATCGGACCTGCCAACTAAGGTCCCAGGTTCGCTTCCATCAGGGCACATGCCGAGTTGTGGCTCCAACACTGGTTCTCTCTCATCATTGATGGATCATCTCTCTCCCTCACCTTTCCCCTTCCTCTCTGAAATCAATAAAGAAACATGAAATAAATGTTTAAGAATAACTGATTTTAAAAAAACCAGCCATTCATTTACAGAAACATTAATGTATATTAAAGAAAAAGTGTTATAACTGGTGGATCATAATTAATTAATAACACTTTCAAAAAATAGATAGGTAACAGGTAATAATCAGAATCTATAAAGCTTAAAAAAGTAGAAGTAGTATAAATTCTCTTGACACTAACTTCCAAGTAAATCATCTTTGTTCTCTCCTTTATCCTCTCCCATGCATCCTTATACCAGACACACCCCAGTCTCTTCAACATTGCATTCTGCTGGCCATCCTACTTTCCATTTTCTGTTCCTTTCCCTTTCATCCTCTTTTCCTCAACACCCATTGTCCAATCCCTTTGGTCTTAACCCCCTCTTCTTCCCTTCCCCTCCAGCTTCCATTTGAAAAAAATAAGTCATGTCAATAGTTTTAAAATAATTTATTGAATAATTAAGAATGAAAAATAAAACTATAAAAAGATAGTATTTTTACCGTAAGAGACTGAGCATCTCCTTTCTGAGGGAGAGGAAATAAAGACAAGCAGCAAGCTCAAATGTAACAGATAGAGGCAATCCAAATGGGGGTTATCAATATGCCTATTTTACAAGTCCTCCAGAAGTGACTGTGTCATCACAATGATTACCAACAGCAATCTTACAAAGGCTATGTAATGAAAAACAAGAGTGCTGCTACAAGTCATCATTCTAAAGAAAGCATTTGTGTAATGAGTGTGGAAATTTTTTTGCAAATATATCCAAGTACTTTTGTTCCTCTTTTATTTATACACTTGTTTCTCATTTAACTAAGCTATAATATAGATAAGGTCCTTATGCCACCTATCTTGTCCCCCCATAAACCTAAAAATTTTACCACGTATGTGACCCCCCCGATCAACTTATCTGGGCAAAAAATATCAGGTCAACAGACCCTAACAGAAAAACTTAGGAATTAAACTCCAAAAAATCTTGAAATGTGCAGTAAAATGTAATTAGTATTTGGCATCTGCTTATAAAGCTTTTCATTCTTGTTCTGTCAAAAGCAGTCTGGCAACATTTATCCTCGATAACTAATAATACCGATTATTGTAAAACCAAAAAGTTTTATTAGGTCCCTTCTACAGTTCAACAGTGTTCCATTTGCATACAATACAATAAGAACCAAGTCAAAACTGAGGTTCCATACACCAGAGGAGGAACAAGACAGTTTCATTATTAGATCATTCCTATTTTATAGGCAAAGACGTCAATGTTCTTAAAAAGTAACCCAAGTGGTTTGGTGGGTCTGGCAACTGAGGACTGAGCAGCTGGGAATATGAGTTCCTGGTCTGTTTTGTTATTAGCAGAATATCCAGAATTCTCATTAGTAAAACTCCTACGAAGTCATGCCATGTACAATCATTGTGGAGCCTAACCAAGCTAGAGAATGAAACTAAGTGAAAAGATGGAAATCTAAATTTGTTCTATTTTGAAGAAGGGCAAAGCTTTCCCCACTGCCCTGCAATAAAATGACTGATTCAAATGTTGAGATAATTGGATTAATTTCTTGTATCAGTCTCGCTCGCTTCATTCCCCTAGAAAGAAAGATCAAGTCGACTCAACAGTGATACTTCTTAGCCCAATTAAAAGTGTGGGTTTGAGGCTGCAATGCTTCCACTTTTATTCCAAGATGGAAAGATTTCAGCTGTAAATAAGGAGCTACAATAAGGACAAAAGCAAGAAAGAGTAGGTAAAAAATGAGCTCTGTCATACTGGCAGTCACTCTCATGGGAAGGCAAGAGCCAAAGAATTAGCATTTCTGAACTTAGACAAGTGAAAACGCACAGTCATAGAGAGACTTCAATATGCAATCTTTATTCTGCCCTGTCCCCATATTTACTCAGGTTTTAGAAACTACTATTTCAAACTGTGCTCCCAATGTACAATCAAATAGTTCCCTTCCCCCATCATGAAAAAAAATTTCTGGAGAATTTTAGTCTAATCTTACTTGTAACCCACATCTCCCATTTTGCTAGATCGCGGGGTAGAGCTATAATTGTGCAGTCTTATCCAATACCCTACACACAGCAGGCACCCAAAACAAACTAACTACAGTCATTATTAGTAAAAGAGCACGCAAACAAAATAAATAAATAATTTATTAAATAAAATAACTTATTGAGTAAAATTTCCATAACATAAACTTAACCATTTTTAAAAGTAACAATTCAGTGGCTTTAGTACATTCACTATTTTGTTGCAATACACAACCTCTATACGTAGTTCCAAAACAACTCTAACAGTCCAAATATAAACCCCATACAGACGTATAGGAGTGTCCTCCCCATGTTCCCCCCGTCTTTTTGTCCTTAAACCCTCAAAAAAAAAAAAAAAAAATAAAATTCTGTTTTTTCTGTCTTTTTAGGGAAAATTTTATTTTTTATTCAGCTGTCATTTCATTACAAATGGAATCAATACATATATGACCTTTCTTATCTGGCTTTTTTTTGTCACTCCAGCATAATATTTTTGTCACTCAGCATAAATAGGTACATTTCCATCTGTAGATTTTCATTCTTCTTTTAAATGGCTGAATAAAATTTCATTGTATGTATATACCCACAATTTGTCTAACCATTCATCTATTCATTGATGAACATTTCCATCCTTTGGCTATTTTCCGACATCCTCAAAAATGTCCCCAATATCATGGCTAAACTAACTCTAAATAATTATTCTTCTTCCCCTCACCCCAGATCCTCTCTAACTGTGAATACAAAGAGGACCAGAACATGTTAGATTTGGGCAAATTACAAATTGTTTTTTTTTTAACTTGTACTTATCATAAGATTATGGTTATTTTTTATTTAGGAAAGGTGGTACAAATCCATGAAAAGCCACATTAAAAAGAGGCACCCAGAAAAAGGCAATGAAAGTATACAATAAGGGTTTAATATATAAAATTAATAGAAATTTATTCCAGATTTGCAATATCTCTACGCAGTCCTATGCTACTCAAATCAAAATCTGAAAATTGATAATTTAAGAAATTATCAGAACATACTTTACTTTTTTTATCGCTTTGCCCCTGCACTGCCTCCTCAGATGAGAAGTTTGGCAGTTTAATCCCAAAGAGACCAACCTCAAAATTGTGGTTAAAGATGGAGTGGGATTGGTTTTTTTTAGATAGTAGCTGTTAAACCAATTTACAGTGAGCCCCCCCTTGGTGGATAGTAAGTTATTGATAGGAAGGAGAAGAAGGAAAAAAAAATATGGGTAAACAACATGGAAAAGGAATGAAAGTGAATAAAAAGAAGCCAATTTCCAATGTTATTTTTAAATGGCCCCCCACAACGGCAATCACCTCACTGCGAAACCCATGGGCCATTGGTAATATAGCAATCTTACCATAGAAAATACTTTATTTTACAGTTGTAAAAACCCACTCACAGGCAAATTGGCCCCATGTGCAACTTAGTGAAAACGAGCCTGGGGTTGCAAAAGGAGAGCAGAAGCCAAAAATTAGGAAAATTAAAAACCTTGCATGTTAAAACTGGAATTATATCATGATTGAATCAAGCCATATCATCACATTTCATTTTAGTTATAGCAGAATTCATATCCTATGTATAATGTAAAATAATCCTGAAACGCATTATAATCTAAAAGACATTACTTTTATATTTACCATTTAATAAATTTAATATAAAAATACAAATTATAAAGTTATCAAAATATTTGGCTTAATTCCTAATTAACTTTCACTTCCATCCTTTCTTTCCCATATTTTTCCTCATTCCAGGTTGTTTTAAATATATTTTTATTTTTAATTCTCCAAGGTTCTCACCAATGATTAAAAATTTTTTTATACAACATTTGTATAGAAATACGATTGATAACAATCTTTTTTTTTTTTTTTCAAACTGAATCCTTTGTAGGTTTGTAGGGTGATGAAAAAATGTTAAAAGTGATTTAAAAGCTAGATTTTCTGATAGCCCCACATTTTTAGAATGAATACCAAAAGAGAAAGAAAATAGCATGTAATCATTCTACCTTTAAAATCAAAGTCCACACTGTTAAAATAGAGAAAAAAAATATATCAAAGAGACCCAACAACAAACTGCTTCAGCCATTTCCTTAAAAAAAAAAAAAAAGCTTTTATGCATGTAAACTTAAAATTATAGAAAACAGCTCCCTATTCTTCAAAAAACACTTTTTAAAATGGCCATCAAAATCATAGTATTCCTTATTTTTATAATGTGAGGTATTAAGAACAAAAATAACGTGTTAATAAATTAAGTAATGAGTGTGTGTGTTGCACTGGAAGCCAACTGAGGTAAGATATACACAATACTAACCCATCTTTGCTAAAAAAAAAAGAAGACAGAGATAATAAGACAATTATAAAAGAAAATTTGATTAATCACGTTTTTAAAAGGTGTTGAAGCCGTTTGAAATCCTTATATAAGAATTTTTTTCCTATGTGGATAAATGCACAAATGACTCTGTCTTGTCTAAAGTGTAACTAACATACAAATACACACTCATAACAGAGGAAAACCGCTTTTTACATATCAGGTTGAAAGAAACAAGAAATCCTTAAAAACTGATATTTCCAGGTAGAAAAAGTAAGCAAGAAAAGTGAAGGTAAAAAAAAGGACAATAATCAGAGATTATGGGAAAAGACAAACTGCATTAATTAATTATCTTTAAGAAATGAACTAGCCTACACACTGAGATGAAATTGTTCATTTGCCAAATGTCCCCAAGTGGCAAAGTCCCAAAAACAAATAACTCTGTAAAACTTCATTAGTATTTCATCAAGTTAACCTTATGCAGACTGCCAAAAAGGGGGAGGGGTTCTTCCAAATCTTATGAAATACACATAATCATCTTGTTATGTGTTATTTTTTCAGTATCTTCCGTTTTGAAATACC